>APFE031743565.1:146626-248742 GCA_000404065.3 Pinus taeda
GAGGGAAAGGAGTGAGATATGTAGATAAGGGTAAGAGAGGGAGAGAGACATAAATATGGAGAAGGAATAGGGAGAAGGAGAGAAGGAGGGAGATACTGAGAAGGTTGGAGGGAAAAGAGAGAGAGAGAGAGAGAGAGAGGAAGGATGGAAGAGAGGAAGGGATAGAGAAACGTAGTTGGAGGGGCAGTGGGAGGGAAGAAGAAATACTAGAGAGTGAGAAGTGGAGAGAAGGAGAGAGAGGAAGGATGGAAGAGAGGAAGGGATAGAGAAACGTAGTTGGAGGGGCAGTGGGAGGGAAGAAGAAATACATAGAGAGTGAGAAGTGGAGAGAGAGAGGGAGTGAAAATGGAGAGACAGAAAGAGATGGTGTATGTTTAGGGGTGGGATAAAGAGACAAAGAAGGAGAGAGAAGGAGAGAGGGAGGGATATAGTAACATACTTCGAGATAGAGAGAGAGAGAGAGAGAGTGATGGGGGAAGATATAGGATTGGAGGGAAAAGAAAGAGAGAGACAGAGTGATGGGAGAAGGCAGAGCGAGGTAGGAGAGAAAGGGATAGAGACGAAGACTAAGAGACATGAATTGAGAGACATGAGGAATGTGATGGTGGAAGAGAGAGTATGGGAGGGAAAAGAGAGAGAGAGTGAGAGAATTATGGGGGAAGATAGAGGGAGTTAGGAGAGATAGCGAGAGAGAGGAAGTATGAGAGAGTGCACTTGATAGAGAAGAGGAGAGATGGAGGGATAGGGAGATGGATTTGGAGGGGGGCAGAGAGGGGAAAGAAGAAATACATAGAGAATGATAAGTGGAGAGAGAGAGAGGCAATCACAAGGGAGATATGGAGAGAGCGTGTGTATGTTTAGGGGTGAGGTAAAGAGACAAAGAAGGAGAGATGGAGAGAATTAGGGAGAGGAGAGAAGAGAGAGGAAGGGATATAGTAACAAAGTTGGGGGGAGAGAGAGGGAGTTGGAGGTTGAGAGAGAGGGAGGTACGAAGAAATAAATAGAGCGAGAAAGGTGCAAAGAGGGAGAGGGAGTGATAAGGAAGATGGAGTGAGAGGGAGTGATAAGGAATATGGAGTGAGAGGGAGAGAGGACAACAAGAGGGAAGAAAGATAGAATTGGGGGAGAGGGGGAGAGAGAGAGAGAGAGAGGGGGAGGGAGAGGAGGAGGGAGGGATAGATATATAGATTTTAGAATGAGAATGTATGTTTTGGGGGTGCTATAGCGAGGTATAGATGGAAAGTAAAGAGAGGAAAGAAGAGTGTTAGGTCGCTATACTACTAGTGAAGCCCCTTATTTTTATTAGTGTAACCCCCTTATTGTATTGTTGTGTCCATGTAGTCCCCATGTTATTATTATTGTGCCCCATAGAATCCCACTATTGTTATTGTTGTACTGCATATAAGCCCACTATTTTTATTGTTGTTCCCCTACAATATTATTGTTATGTAGGCTCTGATTGTATTAGGACCACTTAGACTCCAATATATAGAAAGGAGGTATTTTCATTTGTATCATTCAAGAATTTTTCATTTCTGTAATGTAAAAGAGGTTTCCCCCTCAAAGAGGCTGATTTTGAAGTCACTGATCTATTTTTTCTATCTTTTTGTTACCTGGTTTCATAACATTTGGTATCAGAGCTTTGGATTCTAGGGTTTCGCTTCTCCAAAATAGGTCATCATGGAATTTTCTCTATGACATTTTCCCTATGAAGTTTCAAATGCTAAAAAACAAACCATTTAAGCTGAAATCATTCTAAACCTCGGGTTCGAATTTTAGATCTTGTCTCGCTATATTTTCAGAGATATGATCTGAGGAAGTTATGGTTTTTGCAAGCTCCATAATTCCATTACAACCAAGTGATCATGGAAGTTTCACTATAATTATTACTATATGAGGGTTCAGACTCTGAAATTAAAACCCATTTTAGCTTAAATTTTGATACAGTTTGGGTCTACATTTCAGAGTTTTATTCGCTCTATTTCCAGAGATATGATACAAGGAATTTAGGCTTTTTGGAGTCTCCTGAATTACATTCCAAACAGGTGACCGTGGGAAAATATTTATAACTTTCTCTATGAGTCTCAGATTGAAATTTCATAAGACTTTATTTAAATAGGACGAACTTTAGTTTTATGTGCATTGTTTTCATGTCCGAAGGTTGAAATAGTGATGCGTGGATCTTTGTGCAAGTTTGCTCTACTAAGAAAGTGTATAATCAAGTCATCTTGGGAGATTAGGCATAACGATTTCTTGGTGAATCTAATTTTGGTGAGACTGGTGGCATTGGAAAGAGGACTGACAGGGATACCATATTTCACAATTGCAGACCTTGGAGATCCTAAATTTTAGAGATATATCAGACTCAATATCGAGATCTTACAAAGTCAAAAAAGGTGTGTAGTTTTTTTTTTTTTAATTTTGTGTAAGTTTGGTTTGAAAAATTAATTTTAAGGAATTCAAAGGGCATAATGAAGCATGATTATCATTAATTGATGCCTCGAATAAAGAAAATGGAAACACCTAGTAAGCAACTTGAAAGCGCTAGCATGACTCATGAAGAAGAGGAAGCAATGCAACATGATATATCAAAATTACGAGACCAAGTGCAACAAATTTCGCTGTCACAAAAAGTAACAGAAACTAAGATGGATGGTTTAAAGAAAGATGTGGAAGATAATATGGATTGTATGAAAGACAACATTGAATATTGAAAGAAAGACATGGAAGGTTAGAAGGAAGGTTTGACGAAGTAACTACAAGAAAGGCTTCCTAATGGCGAAAAGGTAGTAGAGAACACACATAATGAGAACAAAACAAATGTTAATCATGATTGGAAGAATGAAAACATTCAAGATTAAAATAAACACATGGAAGGTTTGAAGGAAGGTTTTACAAAGTTGCTATAAGAAAGGATTCGTAATGGTGAAAAGGTAATAGAGAAAACTCATGATGAGAACAAAAGAAATGTTAACCATGATTTCATAGACTCTAACATTGGAATAAAGACCTACCACGTTCGAAATATGGATATGAGGAAGTTTTATGCCAAGGATATCGTAACATGGATACTATAGATTGAGCAATATTTCGATCTCCATAATGTGCAAAACACATAAAAGGTACACATTGCAACTTTATATTTGGAACCCAATCAGTTTGTATGGTATCGATGGCTTTCCTCTCGTAAAAGAATTGTCACTTGGGAAATTTTTACGGAAGAAATGATAACACATTATGAGGATACAAAAAGAAACATTGTTTTTAGCCAATTGATAAATCTGAAACAAAAAGGTTCAATGGTGGAGCACATTGAGGAATTGCAAAAATTGAATATAAGGGTAAAAGATATTAGAGAGGGGCATATGATTGATGTGTTCATAGGGACATTAAATGAAAACATCTAACATGAGGTTCGCATTTGGGAACCTAATTCACTGGAGAAGGCATTCAGGTTGGCAAGAAAAATTGAAAGTCAAATTATGGCAGCAAGGAAGCCACAAATCACAATTGTAAATATGGAAGTATTAATGCCCCTATCCTTCCACAACCTACAAGGTTGACACCACCACAATTGGAAGAAAAAAGAGAAAAATAGTTGTGTTATAGTTTTGATATAAAATACAAAAAAGGTCATAATTGTGTTGAGAAGAAATTATTTTACATAGATTGTGAAGAGGAAGAAGAAAAGGAACAAGAAACATCAAAAGAAGTGGATACAAACCAAGAACAAAGCCCAGAGAAAGTAGAAATGAATCTGACCATATATTATAATGCATTGGCCATAATAACCACTCCTCCAACTATCAAGATAGAAGGACATATCAAGAAGAAAAATGTAATAGTGTTGATGGATTCAGGTAGTACCGATCACTTTCTTCATTGTAAGATAGAAAACGAATTGAATTGCTTCCTATATCCAACACCCGAGAGTCAAGTGATAGTCACAAATGGAAGAACCATAAATTTCTCTAGAAACGACCATAATATCAAGCTATCCATTGAATAATATGTGTTGAATAGTCCAATTCTTTCCATTCCAATGGGTGGTGTTGATGTTGTACTAGGAATCCAATGGCTACAATCTTTGGGTACGATAACTTTTAATTTTCAAGAACTTTTCTTGAATCTTTTTCAGAAGGAAAGGAAGTTGAATTAAAGGGTATCACAGGGAAATCGGGAAATATAATAAGCTCTAACACCATGAAAAATCATCTAAACAAAGAACAATGTGGCGTAATTGCACAATTATGTTCGGTAGCGGTTCCCACATCGAAATCATCTATTTCTCTAGATCTCCAAAAAAATTTCGACAATCATTCCAAGGTATTTGAGACTCCAAAGGCCTCCCACCTATTAATGATCATGATCATGTTATTTATTTGATTCTAGGAAGTGTTCCTCAAAAACATTAGGCCTGATAGATATCCGTATGCGAAAAGAGTGAAATTGAACGTATGGTTGTAGAAATGCTAGAGGCTGGTATAATTCAACCTAGTCAAAGTTCTTTCTTTGCTCTAGTAGTGTTGGTGCACACAAAGGATGGATCATGGCACATGTATCTGTATTATAGTGAGATTAACAAGCTCACCATTAAAAATAAATTTCCCATTCCTCTCATTGATGAATTATTAGACGAATTGCATGGAGCAATTTACTTCAGCAATTTGGACCTTCATGCAGGATATCATCAATTCAAAATGAAAATTGAAGACATTCTGAAAACAACATTTATAAATCATGAGGGTCATTTTGAATTTTTCGTCATGCCTTTTGGCCTAACCAATGCACCTTCTATGTTTCAAGGTTTGATGAATTCCATTTTCAAACCCTTCCTTAGAAAATTTGTGTTAGTATTTTTTGATGATATACTAATCTACAACAAGTCTTGGAAGGATCATGTTCAACATGTTGATAGAGTTTTCACACTATTGGAGGAGAAACAATTATATGCAAAAACCTCCAAATCTTTCTTTGGAGTACAAGAGGTGGAATATTTGGGTCATATTGTATCTCATGAAGGTGTTAAGGTAGACCCTCAACAACAACAAGTTCTCCAACTATTAAAGGATAACCTCACTTTGGCACATAATAGAATGAAAATATAGGTAGATCCACATTGCAATGAAAGACATTTTGATGTAGGTGACTGGTATTTCTACGGATACAAACATAAAACCAAATGTTGCTCAAGCAAGCTAAGAAGGATAATAAATTATAACCAAAGTACTATGGTCCTTACAAGGTGTTGAAAAATATTGTTACTATGGCATACAGATTAGAGCTTCCTACATCTTCCGGACTACCCCCAACTCTCCATGTTTCATGATTAAAGAAGGTTATAGGTGACAAGTTCCTAGTTCAAACAATATTGTTAGAACTTGAAAAGGAAGGAAAAGTTATATTGGAACCTGAAGTAGTCACGGAAACCGGAACCCAACAGTTACAAAATCGATCAATTTCAGAGTATCTTATCAAGTGGAAGAACTTATCTACTGACGTTTTCACATGGGAGGATGAGAATTTATACAAAATAATCCAGAACTACTCAAGCGTTGAGGACAACACTTTTTGAAGGAGAGAGGAATGTTAGGTCCCTACTACTAGCGTAGCCCCTTATTTTTATTAGTGCAACCCCCTTCTTGTATTGATGTGTCCATGTAGTCCCCATGTTGTTATTATTGTGCCCCATAGAAGACCACTATTGTTATTGTTGTGCCCCTACAATATTATTGTTATGTAGGCTCTGATTATATTGGGACTACTTAGACTCCTATATATAGAAAGGAGGTATTGTCATTTGTATCATCCAAGGATTTTCATTTGTGTAATGTAAAGGAGGTTTCCCCCTTGAAGAGGCTGATTTTGAAGTCGTTGATCTATCTTTTCTATCCTTTTTTGAGTTGGTTTCATAAAAAAGAGACATATGGAGAGAGGAAGAAAGGGACAAAGAGATTGACAAATATGGAGTGAGAGGACATGTGGGATTGAGATAGAGAGACAAAGAAGGAGATATGGAGTGATATTTAGATATATATGGAGGGGGGAGAGATGGAATAACATTTCTTGCACCAAATGCATTGATTTCTATGTAGATGGTGATTTCTAATCCTATTTGATTGCTTGGACTATATGCATTGATTTTAGTGTAGATGCTGATTTCTAATGATATTTGATTGATTGCAATAGCTGCATTAATTTCAATGTATATGATTTTTAATCCTAGTTGATTACTTGCACTAAATGCATTGATTTCAGTGTAGATGTTGATTTCTAATCCTACTTGATTACTTTTATTATATGCATTGATTTTAATGTAGATGTTGATTTATAATAATATTTGATTACTTTCCCTAGATGCATTGATTTCAATGTAAACGATTTCTAATCCTATTTGATTGTTTGCACTAAATGGATTGATTTCAATGTAGATGGTGATGCATTGATTTTGTTGTAGATGTTGGTTTATAATCCTATTTGCTTACTTGCACTCGATGCATTGATTTGAGTGTAAATTTTGATTTCTAATCCTATTTGATTTCTTGCATTAGATGCATTGATTTCAATGAATTGTTTTTTTCTAATATTATTTGATTGCTTGCATTACATGCATTGGTTTCAGTGTAGAAGTTAATTTCTGATTTGATGTATTTGGATGTATGATGGTGCATTAATTTTAAAGTGACTAGATTAACATTGTGCATTGATTTTAGTTTAAGAACTAACAATTATTGACAATTTCCATTGACTTTTGTGTTATAGTAATTCAACCTATTAATATCGGAGAGGAAGAGAGACAAGGTATGATATTTACTACAATAGCTCGAGCTCAAGATTTAAATGGTTTACAATTTTACTTGTCCTCTTCATATAATTGATAGGAAAAGATGAAAATAGCAACAAGGGTAACAATAAGAATGGTAGAAGAAAATAGTTTGATATTAATCACAATGGAGACTATTTTTAATTGACTATATTATTATTATTGAAATTTTCTATCATTCAACACTATTACATTGTCACTTTACATTCAAATATTTTATCTCGTAATTTTTCATCAGTAAGGTTATCAACAATATTTATCATCTCAACCAACTCAGGTAACTAAGCAAATTTCAAATTAAAATGACTAGATTAATCTGAGGCATACCTAGCATATTTAAATTGGTTATATTAATATTAGATGAATTTACATACTATTGAAAAAAATAATCATATGTTCGATAGATTTTTGTTGGATGCACATAACTAAAACCAACCTAGATCCATATTAACTCCAGATTTATCAACGCCGAGAGGGATCAAATCTCTCAAGGTGCAAACCTTTCCTCAAGTTTGTCACTCAAAAAATAGGTTTGCACCTCGAAATATTTGATACCTCTTTGCGCTTGATAGATCAAGAGTTAAGATGGATCTAGGATGGTATTAACGATTTTAATTAATCTTCATTTATATTGATATTAATAGTTTGAAATTAAAGTATTTTGTTTTGTCTTGGCCCATTTCGAACTGCACCAATGAGCATATTTTTTATTTTTTTTAAGTTGAAATTTCTATTAATCGGAAGGTATATACATGGATTTAAAAAATCATGTGTTCTAATGCCAACTAGGTTTTTTGACCAATGTGATGGCCATGCAACATAAAAAAAGAAAAATTCCCAACTAAGAGGTCCAAATCCTGAGAGGTTTAACATTCCAGAAAACTAACAAAACAAGAAATACACCAGTGAACATGTTCAATCGGTGAATGTGATGGAAGTGAGGTTGTTTAGCTTAGTAGTCAAGTGAGGTTGCAAATGATACATGTAGTTAACATAGTTCTTGAAGTGAGCAAGCTAGGTTTTGAGATTTTCCAACTTTTCAATTAGCAATTCTAGCTAGGCCAGATTATGACCACCCTCTCATGAACATGGCACTGAAGGTATTGGAGTTTCTCCATTTTCACCATGACATCCTTGTGTTCCTCTCTATGAGATTGATAATGGGTGTCCAGATGAGCAGAAATGTAGTGGAGCAGCTCAAGAATTATTGAGGAACCCTTCCCCCTGGAAGATGTCCTACCCGTGGAACCAGAGTGACCTTCACTGGAGCAACCCTTCGTTTCCAAGCCATGGAGATGCCCTTGCCCATGTCTATCCACACTTGCATCACTACTAAGTTGTGAGATCGTTTGACGGTGGCTTCCTGCCCTAGAGGCCATAAATGAGGTACAATATCCAAAGGCGCCATAATCCCCATGACCAGCGCCTCTTGCTACCCACCTTGAGCTTCCTCCCTGAACAATAACATCATCAGCCCAAGACCCAGAAGGAGGGGTAGCACCTTTCGGATTCGCTAGAGAAATTAGGCATGTGAAATGGCGATAGGTCTTCATTGTGGAGTGCCAAAGAGACATAAAAAACTAGAGAGGAGGGACTCCCCCAGATATACCACCAACCAACCAGAACTGACTGATGTTGGTTGTAGAATAGTGAGAAAAATATAACTAATGCTAAGATCCCTGCCACCCTGAATTCGTCACCCAATGGATATCAACCATCTAGAACTGACCAAGACTGGTCGTGGAACAGAAAGAAAATGGGGACCAAATCTAAGAGCCTCACCATCTTGAATTTTACACCCTATAGTAGCCAAAGCAAGCCATAGAGGATAGGATCCCACTAGGAGAGGGTCAATCAGAGAGAAGAAACACTTTAGACGAGTGTGAAACACAATAGAAAGCAAACATCTGAGATGAAGCGGAACAACGAGGGTAGAGCTAAAACCAAAGTCCCCAGAAAACATGAGCTAGAATGAGAGGAAGCCAAGACACCATCGGAACCCTAAACCTAGAGTCACCATCCCAAGAATAACGACACCACTAACATGGCCAAAATTATGAAGGTAAGATTCATAGATTCACCACCAGTCAATCCAGAAAAATCCCCAAGCGACCAAGGCATAGAACCACTAGAGTAGAGGTAAATTAAGAAGGGAGTTGGCAAAAACCAGCGAAGGGGAATCCACCAGAGTGACTCGGAGAACAAAAGTTTCTTGGGTAGTTGGAATGAGCAAGCGAGCGACAGTTGAGGGACGCCTATGTCAAACCGAACAAACCACCACCCTGGAGAAGATGTTCAGAACGATGTGAGTAGGAAACGAGGCGGAAAACAGAAAAGATCATTTAAAAACTAGGGGGAATTATCACCAATGGGATATAACTAGAGGAGGAGTGGAGCCATTACATCAATGAAAATGCAGATTGAAGGGACATGATTTTTCACACACGCAAATGCAAGCATATCAACTATGATGTGGTGGAGGGGTTGTTTCCCTGCCCTCTACCACCTTAAACATTTTACACTTGAAATCTGTCACATGACAGGTTACTTCCCTTGTTTGACAACCCCTTCAGGGATATTTTGATTATATTAATATTAACCATATATATTTATTATGTTGGAACTATAAATAATACTAATATTAATCATAATTTAAGTTTTTTAAAATTCATTTGAATTTTTTAATTAGAGAAGTGTGTTTTATCATCCAATAATAAAGTGTTAAATTATATTTTTTATTATTAAAATTGTATTTTCAAATCCCTAATTTTAAATGGATTGTGAATCCTTGGAATATTTAGGAAAACAACAATTGAGATAAAATTCTTGTTAAAATATCTAAGAAAAACTTTTAATTTACCATTGTCACTTATTCCTAGCCCTTATTATGTCACTACTTACGCAATGACATCTATGATCAGTTCCAAGCTATTAGCTTTCCTATACTGGTACAGTTTTTTTATTTTATATAGGTAACCTAAGGCTTTTGGTTGAAGTTTTTGGGTGATGTCAGCCTGCCACCACATTCCCAGCTCTAGACTATGATGGTTGACGTTATCTTGTCATGCATAGTAGATCGGGTTGATATGATTTTATAATGTAGGTACACAAAAGGTTGATCCTTCGTACAACTGGGAGTTAACTTGGGTTGCTTTCAGCTTTGGTTGTGTAGATTTCATTTTAAGAGTGTTGATGAAAGTTTATTATGTCATTGTTGAAGCTTTCACCACATATTTATTAGGAGTAACACTCTTCCATACCTGGTTTCCTGTTCGATTGAGTAAAACTAGGTCTGCATGGCTCTGAAACTCCAACTGGTGTCCATTATCGACTAGGGCGCCTCTTCTTATAGTCCATATGAGAGAGGTTTCATTTACATTTCTGACTTGATTCTAGCTCAATTTCCAGTAAATCAACAGTATTGACTAGATTATGAGATCTCTACAAACTACTCCACACTCGTAATTCGCTGAATATCAATTAAATGTGCCAGAATTCAAAAAAAGTTGACAGTATTTTCTTTCCTCGCAACAGGTTATAGTATTCATACATTCTTCTCATCCCTCAACTGTTTACAATGTTCTTCTTTTCATTTTCATAGTCTTCTTTGCATTCTGATTTAGAATGTATTGTGTAATACAATATCATCATTAAGTAGATGTATTCACCAATGGGCCAACCAAATTGTGATAATACGTGGTGCCCACTCCATACCAGTGAGGTTGGTACTTTGTACTCTGTCTTAGTTATTTGGCACAAATATTCTATTTAAAATGCGCACAGCAACAAACATTCATGCACATAGAAATTAAACACTTTGTTAAAGCATGTGAGTAATCTCGAAGCGACTTAGGTCATTTTTTTAAATTCTCTTCTTTGTCAGTTTGTTTTGAAATAAAGAAGGTTTCATATATGCCTAAATACATGTTGATCATTTCGATTCTTCCATCAGAAATCCCTTAGTAAATAAGCATCAAGACTACAGAGCCTCTCTATGCCCTCAATGACAACAATACTTTTGAGTTCACTTAGCTTCCTGAGAATCCAAGGCCTCTAAATATTGAGTGTTAGAGATATTTTGATGAAATTTATCTTAGTGAACTTTTTTCAATGTCTCCACACTTGCATTCTAGTAATGCAAACACACACTTTGAAGGTATCCTTTCACCAGGAAAAATATCCTTTATGGACACAAGTCGATCAAATCATACTTCCCTTGAACCACATCCTATGATTGTTGATGCTTGGGATACTTTGCGACATTCATTAGTGTATCTTAGAGGAAGACCCGTAATAACCATTACTCTGGTTCCATTATCATTCCTACAGAGATGTAATGTTGTTACTTTTTTTTTAGCATATGATGATTTTAGAAACAAATTTCAATGGTCGAATTGCAATTTTATTCCACACGTTGTCGAGTTTTCAATTCAAAATTATTGTTCCTAGAAACATGCCATTGCCTTCTAGGTTCTAAAGAAATGTGATTATGAACTAATTAATGTGATACACATTTTGGTGATAAGAGGTACATACAGAAGAAGTCAAAGGGTCCCTTTAAATACAAGTAACCATATTTCTATTAAAACATATCAATGCATTATTGGTTGTGAAGTTCTATAACCAACTTGGATGCAAGAACTAGAATAATAACTAATCACTGTAGGAACAAAATATGTGTTTTTTTCTTTCTTGGCATGGTATTTATTCCACATCCATAACAAACAGTGACCAACCACAAAAGATCACAATAATAAAGATTATTGGTGTAGTTGGGACAAACTCACAATGACAACATTGAATTTATCTTTGGAAATATCATATATGCCTAAATACATGTTGAGAATTTCGATACTTCCATCAGAAATCCCTTACGAAATAAGCATCAAGACTGTAGAGCCTCTCTATGCCCTCAATGACAACATTACTTTTGAGTTCACTTAGCTTCCTGAGAATCCAAGGCCTCTAAATATTGAGTGTTAGAGATATTTTGATGAAATTTATCTTAGTGAACTTTTTTCAATGTCTCCACACCTGCATTCTAGTAATGCGGACATGCAATTTGAAGGTATCCTTTCACCAGGAAAAATATCCTTTATGGACACAAGTCGATCAAATCATACTTCCCTTGAACCACATCCTATGATTGTTGATGCTTGGGATACTTTGTGACATTCATTAGTGTATCTTAGAGGGAGACCTATAATAACCATTACTCTGGTTCCATTATCATTCCTACAGAGATGTAATGTTGTTACTTGTTTTTTAGCATATGATGATTTTAGAAACAAATTTTAATGGTCCAATTGTGATTTTATTCCACACATTGTCGAGTTTTCAATTCAAAATTATTGCTCCTAGAAGCATGTCATTGCCTTCTAGGTTATAAAGAAATGTGATTATGAACTAATTAATGTGATACACATTTTGGTGATAAGAGGTACATAAAGAAGAAGTCAAAGGGTCCCTATAAATACAAGTAATCATATTTCTATCAAAACATATCAATGCATTGTCGATTCCAAAATTCTATAACCAACTTGGATACAAGAACTAGAATAATAAGTAATCACCGTAGGAACAAAATATGTGTTTTTTTCTTTCTTGGGATGGTATTTATTCCACATCCATAACAAACAATGACCAACCACAAAATATCACAATAATAAATATTATTGGTGCAGTTGGGACAAACTCACAATGAGAACACTGGATTTATCTTTGGAAATATCATATATGCCTAAATACATGTTGAGCATTTCGAAACATCCATCATAAATCCCTTAGGAAATAAGCATCAAGACTGTAAAGCCTCTCTACGCCCTCAACGACAACAGTACTTTTGAGTTCACTTAGCTTCCTGAGAATCCAAGGCCTCTAAATAGAGTGTTAGAGATATTTTGATGAAATTTATCTTAGTGAACTTTTTTCAATGTCTCCACACCTGCATTCTAGTAATGCAGACACACACTTTGAAGGTATCCTTTCCCCAGGAAAAATATCCTTTATGGAAACAAGTAGATCAAATCATACTTCCCTTGAACCACATCCTATGATTGTGGATGCTTGGGATACTTTGCGACATTCATTAGTGTATCATAGAGGAAGACCTGTAATAACCATTACTCTGGTTCCATTATCATTCCTACAGAGATGTAATGTTGTTACTTGTTTTTTAGCATATGATGATTTTTGAAACAAATTTTAATGGTCCAATTGCAATTTTACTCCACACATTGTCGAGTTTTCAACTCAAAATTATTGTTCCTAGAAGCATGCCATTGCCTTCTAGGTTCTAAATAAATGTGATTATGAACTAATTAATGTGATACACATTTTGGTGATAAGAGGTACATAAAGAAGAAGTCAAAGGGTCCCTTTAAATACAAGTAACCATATTTCTATCAAAACATATCAATACATTGTCGATTGCAAAATTTTATAACCAAATTGGATACAAGAACTAGAATAATAACTAATCACTGTAGGAACAAAATATGTGTTTTTTTCTTTCTTGGGATGGTATTTATTCCACATCCATAACAAACAATGATCAACCACAAAATATCAAAATAATAAAGATTATTGGTGCAGTTGGGACAAACTCACAATGAGAACACTGAATTTATCTTTGGAAATAATAGTACCCAAATACCAAGAGTTTCTAGATTTTTATGGTCCATTGTCACGAGGCTTCCATGTGAGATTCCTTGAGCAAAGTGTTAACATGACTGTAATAGGTTTTGATTGAGTTAAACCTTGAACTTGCATTTGCTCATGCATTTTCTTTACTTCATCTCCAAAACCACTTGCTAAAATGCCACTTATAAACCTTTCAAAACCATTCACATTCAAGGCATGAGAATTCTTTTGCAAAAGGCCCAATTTATATGTTTCTTTTTCTTCCATACATGCCCTAGAATACATTTCCTACAAGCTTACAAGAACTTTTGAGGGAACTTATGTTTTATCTATCTCATCAAAAAGTTATTCTTCCTCCTCAACCAATGCTAACTTATAAATCAAATCAATGTAATCGAATGCTGTTTCATCTCCTGGTTTGAAGCTATCCTCTTCAAGCTTCAATAGAAAGGTTAATGCCTTTCTAAGTAATTTTTTTTATTTTATTTGCATACATCATGAGAGATATACATTTATCATTAGGCTTCTGGCGAACTTTTATTGTACTTTGAAAAACAACTCTAGGGTTTCAGGTCACGTGCACAAGCATAAGCCTCCAAGAGTATAGTACAAGGGTTGAGATTTGGAACAATGTCAAAAAGTTGCATACAATTAAACACCCTTTAAGCACCATCAACATTAACCTAGCAAGCAAAACACTTTAGAAATCCCTTGTAAACTTCTTTGCCTATAGTAATATTCTTGGATTCCATCTCTCTTATCAAAGACACACCTGCTTCAAGAAATCCCACTCTCACATAATCCATAACCATTGAGTCATATTCTTTTTGGTCTAGCTTAAGAACTGATAGCTTAATCTCTCTTAATTTTGTCTTTTCTGATATAATTGGATCGTATTATTTTCCTTCTACCAAGAGTTTGTTCAATAATTTCCTCATTAAAATTTTGACCGATTTTAAATAGGTTCTTGTACTAATCTTTTCTAATAGAATATTATCATTATTTGCCTCAATGTGCTATTGAGTTTAATGAAAATTATTTAGAATAGTTGTTATCTTCCTCATCTGGAAACAAAGAAATGAATTTTTGTTAAAAAACGTTATCTTAATAGAAGTTTTAGCTAGTGTGATGGTGTAAGTTAAGGTTCAGGTCGAGAGGGTCGAAATTGAGCTGTACACCTCCACCAACTATTGGAAATTTTCGGTGGTGCAACTTGCACCATGAGTAGGGAACCCATGATGACTCCCATGTTCATTATGTCCACACCCACAAGTCTAAATGCCATTCCTAACATGTATTTCCTATAGTGACATGACTACTAAACTCTTTTATGTAAGTAAGGCCACCAGTGAGATTTGGCAATTTCGATTGTGGCCTCAATGGTATTTTGGGCTTGGCTTGACAAGTTTCCAGATTTTTAGGCCTTTAGAAACAGTTCTGGTGGCAGTTGATCCATGCAAATTTCCTTTTTTTAATAAAATATTGAAATGTCTTATACATACTTTGATCATACTATTAGTTAGAGGACAAATTTTATTCAACAAAAACCAACCTCTATTGCACTATTTTATGTTTTCTCTAAAATTGTTAATACATTTGGCTAACAACATAGTGGCAAGAAACTAGTGGTGGATTTTGCCCATTTTTATTAGTCTAGGTACTAAAATGATTGAAAATAACCACGTTAGTTAACATTTGGATTCACTAGACCAAAATTAAAATTAGGGTTGATTTTTTTTTTTTTTTGGCATATGGTTTTGGGATTCTAAGAATAGAAAGAAAGGCAAGTTAGTTAACATTTTCATTCACTAGAGCAAACTTCAAAATCGGGTTAATTTTTTTTAACATATGGTTTTTGGGATGCTAAGCACTTAAATTTTCTTGTAAATATGTATTTCTTGAAATTCAAAATGGCCTCATTTATCATTTCTCTTTATTCCATTTACCTCTTTTACTTATTTGAGGTCCAAAAGTTTTAATTAAGGATAAGTAATTTCACCTAAAGAAGAAACATACATTATATAGACCAAGTGAGGGCAAGGGAATTCCATCAATTGTCCAAATGATGTGTGCATGTGTACCTTTGTATCTACCAATATATTGCATCTAGAGAGTGTGTTGGGTATAGTGAACACAAACATAGGCCTAATCTATCTAAACTATAATCTAATATTCCCTTCAAGAATGAAATCTTAAGTTATATTGCCAACATTGGCAAGGGTCAGGAAAACCAAACAATAAAAAAAATCATGAAAACATCGTTAAAAATTGGCAAACATCGGTAAAACTAAGATACCTCCAAAATAGCAGTTAATTGGGAAACAACACAAAAAAATCACAAAATCAGGATAAAATCACAATAAAATCAAGACGCTTGCAACACTAATCTGAAGTACACACATGGTCAATTTATCATATAATGGCGCCTGTTATATTCTACTTGAAGCTTAAAAACCTCAAGGAATTGCATAACAGACACTGGTTTACAGGTTCTTGCCAGTCACAAGTTTAATTGCACCAAGAGAAATAACTTGTCATGTACTCTTACAACTCTAGGTGGATAACATTTTGAGTACATGTAATGTTCCCAATTTTTGTGTGTGAAAAATTCACTAAGGAGTTTTGCGAATTTTTGGCGATATTAAATTAAAAAGAGAAAATATTATTTTTTGGGAGAAAAGTGGAAAATATTATTTTAATGAAGAATGGAGGCAAAGTAATGGTTTATTATTCGAAGGTGGGGATCACCAAGGCAAAGGAGTAGCAATTATAAATAGAACTTCGAGGCCTCCATTTCGTATCTTTAATCATTTGACAATTCAACATTAGTTCTCTTAAGCTACTTAGCCAAGACAACTGTGTTGTTCAACACAATGAATTTCTGAGCGAGAATTCCACCCTCATTTCAGAGAACTTCGAGCATCTCCCTAGTGAGGTAATTTGGGGAGCTCAATTTAGAGTTTCCATTGGGTATATTTGCAAGTTATTTCAACTAAGATGAGTTGAGAGAATCCTTGGGGCCTAACTTTTACATTTTTGGAAGTGCACAAGGGTTGGAGGAATAGAGGTTGAGGAGAGATAAAGGTCGGATATTGGAGGTATTCCTCAGGGGAGAATTTAGCTAATGTTAGGAGAGATTTCTAGTGATGGATTTGGGCTTAATTCAGTAGTATTAGTTTTGTGGGGTGTTTTCTAACAAAAATGGGCAATTTGCAGTTATTGGGGGTCACCGGGGATTGGTGGATCCAACCAACCCTTTCTAGTTTTTTCTGGGTTTATTGAGAGGAGTCTATAGATAATTTTACAGAATTTTTTGGGTGATATTTGGACCTAAAATTCTACTTCTTATAGCAGGGCGAATTGCTAGTTAGCTGGGGAACTTGCACCATTTTGTGCGTTCAACTTTAGGTTGGAGATAGGCCAAAGCCTTTCTTGTTTTTTTGGGTTTTGGGCAAGGAGCACTCTCCTAATTTTATAGAATTTTTTGGCCACTTTAGAGTGGGAAAATCAGGGGGTGAAGTCAAGGAGTAGTGTAGTTTTGGAGAAACAACGGAGTTTTCTAGAGCATCTTGCTATTATAGTTGTTGAGCTTTCTTGTATTCATCACCTCGTGCTTGTAGCTTGCCTTGTGCAATCCTAGATGCATTTCCTCCAACTCATTTGTACCATAACACTATTATTAATAAAATCTTGGTGAGTTTGCACATTTGGAGACATTTATAGTTTATGTGTATGCATTTTTGAAAAAATATGTGTTATTATCTTTGCATGACTTTGTTATCATTTTAAAATTTCCAATAGGAATATTACAGTCCGTACTTTCCAAAACTAAAATGGAAAAAAAAAAATCAACATCAGACCTCTAATTTCAAGAAAATGGAAAAAGAACATATAATCTAAATAAACTAGGGTAGATACATCGTAAGCTCAGATATTTTAAGAACCTATAGGTTTTCCCCTTTATCCCTCTTCTAGGTGCTTTAGAGATTTGAGGTAACTCTTTCACACATTGTGAAGGAGAATTGGTCTATGTTTCTTACAAGTTGAATTCACATGGTGAAACCAAGGATGTAACTCAAGGCACATATCAAACCTGGGTTTAGTTTGTAATAGTTGCAAGTTCAATCCCACAAAAGATAACACCAAAACTAGTCTTAATCACCTCATAGCTTACATCAGGCCTTCTCATTGTTCTCTTTTCCTACGTGTTAGTTGCTCAAATACTTAATCAGGCCTATCACTATTCTATTTTGCTATGACCTAATCACCGAGACATAATTAGATGTGTTGAATGATTATAACATAGACAAAGCACTGTACGTGTAAGACACCACATTATCTAGTTTTGGATTCTCTATAATCTTGCAACAAGTTAAAATTTCAAACATGAAAACTAGTCATACCAAATTATGAATCTATTAAGTGAGAGAAAAAAGAAATAACTACATGGGATTTGAGAATATTAAAAAACAAACTTCAAAATCTAGCATGATTACATAATCTGATTAGGAAAACATATAATCTTAATAGTTAAATCTATGGAGAATATGGCTATTATCTAACTAGTTATGGGTAAAATTGGGATTGAGCCTCTCAGTTGATATTTAGGAGTTTCACTTGTAAGTTATTTTCGAAGGCTCGAGGCATATCCTTAAATAAAGTTGTGGATGGATTTTGACCGGATGGATAGTGAAATACTAAAATGAAATTCATGATGCTTTGAACCAAAAGGAGAGTTCAAAATTTCACACATGTTTCCCATGGAGTTTGTTCTGGCTGGACACTCATATTTCTGTTTTAACTTTTTACCCTTCTCTTGAAGAAAAGTGATTACAAGCCTCCTCAGAAGAAATTTTTAGTTCCATTTTTGTTGATGTTTCCATTGTTATTCTGGCTCAAGATGCTAGAGGAAAATTTTACAGATGGGTATGCATTTTTTACTACATAATATTTAAAGATCTCATAGTTTTTCATGATTTCTGGATAATTCTTCTTAAGTTCTAAAAGATAATTGTTTTGCCCATTTATCATAATATTTCAATGAAAAGGATTTCAAGTGCGACTCACATGGGATGAAGTTGATACAAAATCGTTAAGGGTACTAAAACAAAGACATTCCAAATTTTATTGATCCTGTTAAACTTATGTCCTTACTACTATTGATGGGTTTTTATTGGTCCTCTGCCTTTCTGGTGATGGAATTCCTACTTTTTCCTTGTTGGTCCTTTGTCCTTATTACCCTTCGAGGAGTTATTATTTTTATTTTGTCTTCTTGCAGATGAAATTCCTACTTTGGTGGTGGTTGATGAACTTTAGTTTTACTTTTAATTTCTGTAGCATTTGATACATCATCTATGTTTAGTTTGAAGAGCTAACTGATATTTTTTATTTGTGAAAACCGAAGATTTCAATTATGGGTATATTTTTTTCTTTATGGGTGAGTTTGATGGCTATTAGTGATTTGGTTTAAAGCATGTATCTAATTCTTTGCCACAATTTCAGGTATTTGTTAGGGACTTTATTCCAAGTTCCTTGGCATTTTTTATAAATGGTGAAACCAATATAGTACAAAATTTCCTCTTGAAGACTCTTCGACTTCAAGCATGGGAGAAACAGATAGATTGCTTCACATTAGGAGAAGTGATCATGTCTGCTAGTTTCAAAGTACTTCATGACTGAGTTTGCAATATTTATACGATGATTACATATTTTTGGGAGAGTGCAAAAGGGAGAGTTTATCCTCTTGATTCTAGATTTTGGTGGATCATCCTATTACATGCATTAACATTCACAAATTCTACTTGATATCATTATGCTTGATTATGAATGAGGAATGAGGCTTATACTAACATAATACCTTTTAGAGGGCTTTGACATGTTTCACACATTCCTTTGTGTTGATGGTTGTTGTATGGTTGATCGCATGAAGAAAAACATGCATTGACAACCATAGTTCAATACTTGGCATATGAACCGATTCTTACGAGACGACAATGACCCCTATAGTTTAGTTCTTAGAATTATACCAAACCATATTGTTTACCTAGATCCTTTGTTACCCTGTTCTCAAACTATGGTGATGGCTCTTCTTGTAAAAGGAAGCCTCCTTTCATATCATCCCTAATTCAGTCCCAAAACCCAACATATCACGTAAAGATAACATAAGGTGTGCATCGATAGAGGGAGATTAAAATTCAATCGTAGGAAACAAAGGAAGAAGTAGAGGCTAAGGTAAAGGGAGAAGGAAAGACAAGTGCAAGGATAAGGGAAAATAATTGGGGTCAGGGGGGAACTAACCTTCGCATGTCTCCTAGGGCATGATCCTTTGCACATCGAGAGATATTACAATACTATTTAGGAATAAAGGTAGCAACGAGATCCCATTCCCAATAGAGAGGGCCGAGGAGTAGAAAAAATATAGTGATTAGGCATTAGATGGTAATATGTAAGGCCAGACCTTCGTAAAATTGATAAAAAGTGCATCTACATGAATAAAACATCCTTGGATATAGCAGCCCTATGAGTGAATCAACAATGCATAGCATAAGGTTGAGACAATTATTCGTAAAACGTCTATAATGTATATTAAAAGTTCATTATTGAGTGTGGAGGTCATATCTTGTAGAGGGAGGATCGAAAACTCATCGCCAAATATCAAAGGCCATAGATTCCAAAACTTATAGGCTAGGAATTGAAATTACATCACCGTCCACAACGAACCAAGCATGAGAAAAGCAAACAGACCTATCTGAAATACACAATTTCAAGGCCAAATATTCTATTTACATAAAGTTGTAGGCCAGCCTCCCGTCATACATTGCTTTCACTTGTAAACAACTACTTTGGCCACCTTATCTGAGGGTGGTGCCTCCATGTAACAACCGTGGTGAAAATTCCATGTAATAAAAGTTAATAAGGAGAAAATAATAACCATTGTTGATGGGACACTTATTCCAAGTTGAAATTTAGGAAAAGTAATAGTGATGGGGATCACCGATGATTGATTAATGGCTAAGTAAATTAGAAAAGGAAATTCCAAAGGCTTTGGAAAGGAAAATTGGCATTTTGGCACATTTATTTATGAAAATAATGGAAAGTAGGAGAAAATGGATGTGGAATGTCACGGGTTGCATGTGAGGAGGAAATTAAATGAAAATATTAGAAAATGAAGAAAATAGAGGCCTCATTAATAAAAAGGCTTCTGAGGATTATTATATAGACTTTTATCATTTCAGCTTTCAAGCTCTCTCTTTATTCTCTCTCTCTCATACTCCTCGACACATAGATTTTATTGGATCACTCTTGGAGTAGTTTGGCATACTTGGAGTTTTGGAGACAGAATAAAATGGAAGAGTAGGAAAGCATAAGATGACATCGGGATAAACATCTACAACAGGTTTTTCTTGCAAGTACGAGTTGCATGTATGTTTTCCTCACTAGTTTTGGCATGCATGGCATATGCATGTGGTTTATTGGTCATGATCTATCATTGGCATGGTCGATTTCTTGGATTGCAGTGGATTTTCCTAACCTTTCCATTTCTTTGATAGCCATGGTGTTATGGGTTCATTTCCTTGTTTCTTGGTTGTTTATCATGTTTCGTTTAGCTTGGGTCGAGTTACTATTTCCTAGAACCCCTAGTTTGACAAATGCTTTGGAAGCCCTGTAACAAGTTGGGTTGAGTTACTAGTTATAGAAGCCTTGGTTGGAAAAATGCTCTAGAAGCCCTTGATGGGTTGAGCTACTATTCCTAGAAGACCTAGTTGGACAAACACTCTGGAAGACTGATGGCAGTTGTGGGTTGAGCTACTAGTCCTAGAAGCCTTACTTGGAACAAATTATCTAGAGCCCTGGAAGGCTTGGGTAGAGATCGATATGGTGATGGTTTTGTGATGTACAACTCTGAGGTGGAATCACTATTTGATGGTTTGAGGTGGTTTTTCCTTTGGAAGCTTGGATGGTTTTGATTGATGTGTTCTATGATATCCCACATTCATATTTGGAACATGGCATGGGGGTGACTCGTTGAAAGAGATTTGGTTCAACCATGTCTAGAGTATGGTGGTTCATGGAAGTCCCACAATTGGTTGGCCTTTGCATCATTAATATAAGGTTATGTATCCCTATTATTTCATGAGTATTGTATTGGTTTATATGTGGATTATATGGTTGTTGTTTCCTTGGTAATTTTGTTGTTACTATGCTAGTTATGAGCACATATTATGATGGCGGCTATGTATGGCTCTCATCATGTTTTAACTTGTAAATGAATGAAAAATGTATATATTTCCTAATGGATGAACTATAGCTAATGTGTTGAAACATTAATGCTTGTTAGTGACTATTAGATGAGTATGAGACCCCTATGCTTAGATCTGTCGTTTAAACATGTAGTTTACATATTTATGACAACTTTGACGAAATGCCTATCATAACTAGTAGGGGTCTGATCAAGTCCTCGTTCAAGTAATTTCATTTGTATCATTGATCTGTTGTTATCTTTCAGTTTTGAAAGTGTCATTTAGGTGTGGGTAGTGACTTGGGCTCTAGTTTTGAAAAAGTAGCTAAAATCCCAGAGACACATCACAACTTTAGGCAGAAATGTCCCTTGATGCATGCATACCCATGTTGTGGGAGCGTCCAAAGCCTCCTAGATGCATGCTTTCCCATATCAAGGGACCCTACGGGTGTTTAATGGACTAAATACTCAATTGGTCTTAGGGGTTGGCTACCTAAGTGATTGGGATGGTTGTTGGGAGTTCTGTTCTTGATGTTGAAGGTTTGTATGGTGTGTTTCCATCAGGTCAACTCCCTTAATTGACACATAGGGATTCGAATCATATCACGGTAACTTCTCGCCACATGTTTACCCTCGTTGGCTAGTTACTTTGGTAGATGTGGAAGCAGGTTATTACATAGTGGTATTAGAGCCTAGTTTCTCTATGTTTGGGTGATATCTAATACCATAGAGTGGTATTAGATAATGGTTAACCCCTCGGACTGGATGGGTTTTGTGTTGGTCATGCATTCATGTCGGTTGCATATGTGCTAATCTTGTTATAATACTATTTGGTTTCTACATTTGTATGGTATGGGTTATGGTTGTAGTGTGTTCACCATGCAAAGTTTATGGTGTTGTTGTGGAGTGCGTTGTCATGAGTGTATGGTTGATTATGCATTATTTATGTACATTAGTATTCACATGTGGTCCAATGTACATTGATGTGGTGGTTTTTTTCATGCATAAGGTCATGGTATGTGTAGTTGATATGATCATGTATTGACTACTGGACTCTAGATAGAATGATGGTTATATGGTTGTACGCTTATTTGTTATGTTTCTATATGTTGTAATTATTATGTTATACATGTATTACACTTATTTATTGATCTTGTATACGAGGTATCCTCCTTGAGTTATGCTAAGGTACATTAGTTTATTGTGATGAGGTTTAGCTCACATGATATAACTTACAGAAATAATGTCAAACATGGCTACCAAGATGGTAGACTATATTTACTGAGACTCTCCCCATGCATCAAAAATGAGCAATGTTGTGTTGGGCACTATTTTGATTTGGAAGACACACTAAGAATCTTAAAGGCAGAAATAAGGAGTTGTAAGGAAGACAATGACATAATCATACATGCACAAGAGAAACAAACAAAGGTAAAGGTAGTGATACTTTAGAGTTTGTCAAAATTGTAGTGCCAGGGACCACCTCAGATCAAGCATGAACAGGAGGACATAGCTAATGGGGCATATGGGAGTAGGTAGCATGCTGGTCACAACTCAGATAGAGATGACACAACAAGAGATGGAAGGTTTTTGGATACTCCAGATAGGAGAGGTGACAGACACAAGTACTACTCTAGTTTTTGTTTCGATAGGCATTATGGTCATCATCGTTATCATCCTTATAGCAGGAGTGATAGTGGATACTTGGAAGATGAATTTAAGAAAAGAAAGCCACCTACATTTGATGGAGAGAAAATGAAATAATAGGATGCAGAGGCATCATTCTTGGTATGAGGAGGTTTTTTAGGTTGCATGATTATTTAGATAACATGAAAGCCATAATAGCTACATTCAGTCTCAATGGTAGAGAAGATATTTGGTTGGAATATGTGAGGAATGTTAGAGGTATTCATGAGGATGAATTGACTTAGAATTAGTTCAAGAGACTATTCAAGATGAAGTACCTATTATAGACATACTCTGATGACAGGGAAAAATAATTCTATGAGTTGAAGATGGGATTGATGACAGATGAGAAGTACACTAGAAGGTTCTTTGAGCTACTAAGGTATTTTTCTTACCTCAAGCAGGAGAAGGCCAAGAGTCAAAGATTCATTAGTGGATTACCAATTGCATTCAATTATACGATTGAGTTCGATGAGCCTAGATCATTAGAGGAGGCCATCTAAAAGTTAAATCATTACTATGGGCAATCGAAGCGCAAGTCTAAGACTAAGCAAGATTGGAAGGGAAATGATAAGAACAAAGGAAAACAGGACGATAAGAAAGAAATAACTCAGGTTATAGGTAATAAATAGAATGTAGTGTCGTTTAAGAAGTTGAATGCATATGACAGAATTTCAATGGATATAGAGTGTTGGACTTGTGGAAAAGATCATCGCAATAGAGATTTTCCATAGCATCAAGGTGGTAGACCACGGATCTATACTTCTCAGGAGGCACAGACAGTGGGAGATGTTGGGTAGAGTATTCCTAGGGTCTACATAGCAATGTATAAAAGACAGATAGATCATCAGACATCTATCATTGAGATGGACCGTAAGCTTTGTTATGAAGTTGTTTCTATTTTGATTGACCCTAAATCTAATCATACATATGTTAATCTTCACCTTGTGGATAAGTGTGTTTTGAATAAATAAGTGCATGTAGAATCTTGGTTAGTACATTTGGCTACAAGTACAAAGAAGTGAATTCATCATTGGGTAAGAGCTTATACATTTGATTTGAATGGTATTCCTACCTCAGTACATTTGAATTTATTTTCACTGACATCATACATTATGTTGTTGGGCATGGGTTGGTTGTACCTTCATAGGACCAAAGTGGATTGTTATAACAAACCCATTGAGTGCTTGGATGACAATGGGGAACAAAGAGTTTTGCATTGTAAGAAGACAGCAACATCAATTAGAATGGTGAATGTTGTAACAACCCTAGTGAAAATTCCATGTAATAAAATTTAATAAAGGAAAAATAATACCATGGTTGATGGGACACTTATTCCAAGTTGAATGTTGGGAAAACATCCTAGTGTGGGTGTTCATAGATTTATTATGGTTAATGAAATTGGAAAGGCAATGGCCAAGGGTTTGGAAAGACAAAATGGCATTTTTGGCACATTTATTTATTGAAACAATGGAAATTAGGACAGAAGGAAGGTGAAAGGTCATAGGTTTCACGTGAGCAAGAAAATGAAGGACAATAATGGAAAATGAAGAAAATAGAGGCCTAATTGATAAAAAGGATTCTCAGGATTAGTTTGTAACCTTTTGTTAGTTCATTTTTGGAGCTCTCCCATTATTCTCTCTCTCTCACACACTCTTGGACACTTCAATGTTTCTTGGATAATTTTGGCATTAGATCAAGAAAGGAAAAGAAGGCAAGAGGAAGCAAAGATCAAGCAAGGAAGAGCAAGATCAAGAAGCTACAATAGTATTCTTTGTAGGTATGAATTTTCATGTTTATTTTCCTTGCTATATTTTTTATTCATGTTATTTCATGTGGTTATGTTATTATGCATGGGTTTTGCCAGGTGTGACAACGTTTTTAGCCTAGCCTTGTCATTTGTGGATAGCCATGGTGTGATGTGGTTCTCATGTTTCGTTGAGCTAGATTTTGGGATGGATTTGAAGTTGAGTGAGGTGGATCTCCGAATGATGGAACACATGGCCTGCTAATCCTTGAACCAAACTATCGGTTGCGGTAAAGAAATATTTTGTGTTGCCTTGGGGGGCCTAGAAATCCTTGTCAATGAATGGCAGGACAGATGGTAAATCCGAGAGGTGGATCGCTCCCTGTTAGGCCTAGTAATCTCGAGTTGGGATATGCAGTAAAGCCTGGAGGGTGGGTCTCAGTTTAGGGCCTAATGATTTGGTGTTGATTATGGTAAAGCCTAAGAGGCTAGGAGATAGGAAAATTCCTCACAGTGTAGGTGGAGAAATATGGTGGCATCCATGCTTGTTTGGCATAGTGATCCGATGGAGATAATGGAAAATCTTGATATTACATGTTTATTGTGTTGGCCTAGTGATCCAAGATGGATTACGGTAAAGCTTAGTTTCTATTGATGAGGGTGAGGTGGTTTAGCCTCGGGATGCCCTAGTTGGTTCTTTTGGTTTGAATTCCACATTCATTCTTGGAATATGGCATGGGGTTATATGGATAAAGAGAGAGGGTGGAATGTGGTAGTCCCATCTCAAGTTTGGATTTTGGATCATCAATATTAGGTTATTTCTCCTTGTATTTCTATGAGTATTATATTGGTTATATGTGGATCATATGGCTGTGATTGCATTGTTATTTTTGTTGCTATTATGTTGGTCATATGTGTGTTTTATGACAGTGGCTATGTATGGCTCTCATCATGTTTTTACTTGTAAATGAATGGACAATGTATCTATGACCTAATAGATGATAATGCAACAAATGATATAAGGGAAAAATGGTTCTCAGAGATTCTCATATAAGTATGAGATCCCGATGCTTAAATCTTTTATCTACACTTATAGATTAGATATTTGTGATATGTTTGACGAAATGCCTATCATGGGTAGTAGATATGTTATTAAGGCCTTGTTCAAGTATTTACCTTGGAATCACTATTTCCATGTTATGTTACTATTATGAAGGTGTCATTCAATTTTGGGCAGTTACATAGGCTCCAGGCCTAAAAAACTGGCTCAAATTCTGGGGAGACTAACACAACACTAAGCAAAATAGTCCCTCGACACTAGCATGCCTTGTCAAGAGAGCGTCCAGAGCCTCCTAGATGCTAGAAGGCCTATAGAATGGGAGCATATAAAGGTCAAGTGGTTCAAAAATTCAAT
Organism: Pinus taeda; assembly: GCA_000404065.3. NCBI lineage: Eukaryota > Viridiplantae > Streptophyta > Pinopsida > Pinales > Pinaceae > Pinus > Pinus taeda. The sequence continues at coordinate 173,178 of APFE031743565.1, forward strand.
GGGACCCAGGGGCTAGCTACCTGAGTAGTTGGAGTTGTTCCTAAGAGTCCTGTAGTTGATGTGGAAGGTTTGTATGTTGTGTTTCCATCGGCTTCAATTCCTTAAGGTCACATGGGAGGTTGAATCTAATCATAGTAGCCTTTCATCACATGTTTATCCCAGTTGGCCGATTACTTGGGTAGATGTGGGAGAAGGGTATTACACAATAGTATTAAAGCATGGTTCAGCATTCGAACTAAATGAGTGGTGTGTTGGTCATGCATTCATTTCATTTTCACGTGCGGCTAATCATTCTTGTGGCCTATGTGGTTATCACATATGCATGGTGTTAGTCATGGTTGTAGTGATGTTTCCATGTGAAAGAGGATGTGTTTGTTATGAAGTATGTCGTCATGAGTGTATGATATGTTACATGCTTTTTATGCTTGCGTATTGTCAATCTATGTTGGTATGGTTGTTGTTTTCATGCATGAGGTCATGGTATGTGTAGTTGATATGGTCATACATTGATGACTAGACTCTAGCTACACTGATGGTTACATGATTATGTGCTTATGGATTAGATATATATATGATGTTATGATTATGTTATACATGTATCATGATGATGTGATGATCATCCAGATGATATATGCTACCTAATTTTTTCTAAGGTACACTAGGTTTTTGTGATTTGGTTTAGCTGACAAAGTATGCCTTGTAGGAAAGAGATCAAAATGACTAGCAAGATGGTAGACTACAAAGACTCTCCCTATGAAATAAATGAGCAACATGGTGTTGGGCACTCTTCTGATTTGGCAAACACATTGAGAAGCTTGAAGGAAGAAATAGGGAGTTGTAAGGCAAACAATGATAGGATCATACAGGCACAAGAGAAATAAGCAGAGGTTAATGTTATACTTCTTTAGAGTTTGTCAGAATTGCAGCGACAAGGGCCACCTTAGATCAACCATGGAAAGGAGGATAAAATTAATGGGGCATATGCTAGTATTTCTCATGGTGGTTACAGGTCAGATAGAGATGACACAGTTAGTGATGGTAGATTGTTGGATACTGCAGATAGGAGAGGTGATGGATACAGGTATTATTCTAGTTTTGGTTCCTATAAGCATCATGACCGTCATCGTTATCATCCTTATAGGAGGAGTCTGATCCAGAATTAAATAGGAACACAAAAAATTACAGAGATAACCATAAATACAGATATGCAGTGAAAATAATACATCGTTTCATTAATGTAAAATACTGAAATATGCTTACAATCAGAAATGGAAATAAAACAGCTAGGGCGATGGTAGCTTATCTATGAGAAGAGATTTGGTGGCTACATCCTATGAACTATGTTACAATGAGGCATGAAGGCCTATTTATTGTTAAGAAATAATGAAAAATCCATAACATCCCAAAACCTAACCCTAGAAGATGAAACACAAAATTATGGGCCATGTTTTGGGTAAGTTGGTACATCAACTTCGCGGGGTCGTAACTTTGGCACCTGATCATTTTTTTATGCTTACAATAGCTCATTAGAAAGATCTATCCAAGAACTACAACTTTGGGAAGAGAAACATCGGTCCATGGTCCCATGCTACTCCCAGATTTCCCAAAAACCGTCATTTAGGGTCTCAAAACGGCTCTGAATGTTCAAGACCCAAAAAACTGCTAAAAATAGTAAGTTGTGCTACAATTAAGGAAACTAGAAAACTGAAAGAGATAGTTGTGGGGGTCCAAGTGGGATATGTGGGTGGCCACCAACATCCACCTGGATCATTCCTCCCACCTTAGGAAGCAATGGTCCCTATTGCGTTGAGTTCCATCATCTGCTGAACTTCGTCCCTGGTGAGCTATTATGCAATCTCTGATGTGTCCAGTAATGGTGGGAAGCATGGTTGACAATGGTCCACATTGAACACTTAGTGCAAGCGAAGGAATGGGGGAATGTTGTGCTCCAAATCATTCTTGCCCAAAACCTTGGTACTAGTGTAATGACCATGTTGCTTCTTATACTTGTCATTTTTTAGAATGGAGCATTGATATATCAGCCTGTTGGGTAGAGGTCCTATGGGAGTGAGATCCAATGAATCCTTGACTTGATAATGCAAAGGCATCCTTATGGGTGAGGAGAAGATGTTCTTGTGTTCTGTCATGACTGTACCCCTCTACTTCTACTGCTGCATGGAGGACTCCTTCACGGGGATCATGGATGTGGCAACGATCTTCCACTTACTTTTGGAGTGAAATAGACACAAAATGAATTTCATAGTCTGGGAGATGAGCTTGTTGCATTTCTTAGCAATGATCAAAGAGGCAGTCGTAGGTGGGGTTACCTCCAATATCCTGTATAATGAATTACAAAAAGAAATAAAGATAGTACGAGGCCTTAGCTCATACACACTTTGTCACCTCCACAATTATGGTTGGCCTAATAGTACATCACAAACATCCAGAGGTGCAACATCACACAATACCTCGTCTGTGAAGGGTTTGATGTTGTAGGGAAGGTGACACTGCTGGCGAACTCGGAGATCTCATCCTTGGTGAAGCCACCCGATACTCTACTGCTACGAGTGTGGTGTAGTCAATAAGCCCAATGACTTCACGACCTCTGCTTAAATGAGGTTCGTTTGGCTACCACTCTCAACAATGAATTGTAGCAATTAATCCTTCACCCACATCTGTGAGTGGAAAAGACACTCCCCCTCCTCTAGATCTTCGGGATCATTATTTTGTATCTTCGCAGTGGCAATAGTGGTGCTAGGTACTGCATCAATGATCTACTTCCCTTTGCCATTCCCCTTGTCGGGTTCTGACTCAGGATTGGAACATGCATATCATTCTGAAGCCTTCAACTCGGCCACCAACGACTGCTTGGTCCGACACTTACTTGTGTTGTCAATGGGGCTCTTATGGAACTCACACCACTTTCCTGTGTCCTTCTTTGACTTCATGGTGTTGTTATTTTCTTGAGGCTTTGGCAGGTTGTCTTGGGTCACCTCTCCTTGGCTTCGTCCTTTGGTATTCGGATTTGCAGATCTAGAGTCTCCCTTCCTTTTTTTAAACTTCTGCTCAATTTTGACAATGTATCGGTACGTCGTGCCGAGTGAGGAGATGTTATGGAACTCCATCTCATCCTGGATGTATCTATGTAGGCAGCCATGGCATTTGAGTACCAGATGCAACTCAGAATCCTTGATACCCAACTGTGTGTGAAGGGTATGAAAAATGTTGGTGAACTCCGGCACATCTTGGTACCTTCCCTATGGCAACGTGGTCCACTTTAGGTATTTGTCCTCATAGCTTTTGACAGGGTAGTACTAGTCCTTGATGGCATCCCAGAATGAATTCGAAGTTGGTGTCGCTGAAAATAGTGAGCCTGTACTTTCATCCTTTTCCTCACAATAGGCTTCCCACGAGTCCTTGACATGGGGGGCCACTTTGGGAAGAGCAAAAATAATCCTTTCTCGACTGGAAAAATCATGAACAGAAAAATACCCATCTAGCAGATTTAACAATTTATCTACCGCATTTGCGTTTATCCGACCCTTGAATATGGGGATTTCAAAATTAACTTGTACCTTAAAGGGTGTGACATTTCCAAAGTAGCTATTGGAAGCCGATGCGTCGCCTCTAGGTAGCAGCTGAAGGATCTGGGAAAAGTCGTCCATAATCGCGTTACTTTGTCACTCGAGGGCTTCTTCCAACAAGATTTTAATAGGATCTCTTGCTCCCTCGTATTTCTTCTCATCAACCATGGGAGGCCGTTGGGATTTGCAAGGCTGGTCTTGCAAAGCATCGACCAGTTCTAGCCCTAACTCCTTATATCCCGACCTCATTGCGGACATGCAAAGAAAAACATAGAAAAAGTAGACTGCTCTCATACAACTGATCCAGATTTAAACAGGAACGTAGCAAATTATAGAGATAACCATCAATACAGATATGGAGTGGAAATAATTCTTCATTTCATTAATGTAAAATACTGAAATATGCTTACAAACAGAAATGGGAATAAACTAGCTAGGGCGATGGTAGCCTATCTCTGAGAAGAGATGTGGTGGCTACATCCTCTAAACTGTGTTGCGATGAGGCTCGAAGGTCTATTTATTGTTGAGAAACAATGAAAAAACCTTAACATCCCAAAACCTAACCATAGAAGATGAAATGCCAAATTGTGGACCCCGTTTTGGGTAAGTTGGTACATCAACTTCCCAGGGTTGTAACTTTGGCACACTATCTTTGTTTGACGCATACAATAGCTCGTTTGAAATATCTATCCAGGCACTACAGCTTTGAGAAGAGAAACATTGGTCCATGGACCCATGATGCTCCCAAATTTCCAAAAAAACGTCGTTTAGGGCCTCAAAACAGCTCCGGAAGTTGAGGACCTGAAAAACTACTAAAAATAGTAAGCTCTGCTACAATTAAGGAAACTGAAAAACTAAAAGAGACAATTGTGGGGGTCCAAGTGGGATAGGTGGGTGGCCACCAACATCCACCTAGATTAGAGTCATAGGGGATACTTTCTAGGTTAGTTTAAGAAAGAAAAGCCACCTACTTTTGATGGAGATGTGAAGAAGTCAAAAGATGCAGAGGCTTGGATACTTAGGATGATGAAGTTCTTTGAGTTGCATAATTAAATAAATAATATGAAGGTTGTGGAGCTATAAAAGGGGTCTCTTTCACCTATAATTAGCTCACATTAATATGTCAATCCGGGAACGTTTTGTTATTTCAAAGAGTGTCTCAGTCTGAGGCTATCATTTGCCAGAGTAATGCTAGTAGCACAGTGTTGAAAATACAAGAGTAAATGGATGCTTGTTTACAACTAACTACTTCAAAAGATTAAACCACACATTCAGAAGACTAAGTGATTTATCAGTCAAGGGTTCGGTAGCAATAACCCATCCCTTTGGAAACTGATGGAAAAGGAAACCAGAGAACAGATCATGGATCTGGGAGCCGGACAGTAGATATCAATGCTCACTACAGCCTAAGATCATTCTTCACACCAAAATAACAAATAACAAGAAATGGAATGACAGATAAGAAATGGAACAACAATTAAGAAATGGAACAATAAATCTGAAATGGAACAGCAAATCTGAAATGGAACAGGAAACCTGAAATGGAACAACAGTTAAGAAATAAAACATCAACTAAGTCTAACAAGCAGTAACACCTTAGTCTCTAAGATCAAATGCACTAATCGTAATCCGCAGGAATCAAACAACAATCCTTCACTCTTAAAGGCAGATTGAATAACACACAAAAATGGAACAACACTGATTACTGATGAATTATGGAACAACGCTTGAAAATCATATATACACACAACACACTTAAATAGTAATCTGATCCAAGTATCAATCTCAGTTAGAAAGAATACGACTGCATTTCATAATAGAACAACATTGTTCATAAATCCAACAATCGCAAAGAACATAACTTCCAAGATGAATTCCGTAATGTTAATGAACAAGTGCACAGCACAAAGGCTCTGTAATGGAACAACAACAGTATTCTATAAAGACTAGCAGTATTATATCAACACCTAAAATAACAGTGTTTACGATGCAGAGCCAATATAATAGTTCTATCTTTAGAAACCTTAATAATTTAAGCATAACAGAGCATGTGATGTAAACTTACAAAACACAACAGATTACCAAATAATGTCGCTAAGAAAGCCACACATAAACCAAACGTAATGGTACAAGAGCAAGTGTCCTCCAAGGCCAGGCCCTTAGCCTCTAGGGGTACACCACTTGAAGTTATTCCAGACTCAAAGATGAAATAGTAACCAAGTTTTCATTAATGCATAAACTGAAATTACAATAGAGCAGTTCTTAATGAGACTCGATGATCAAAGTTTTGCTCTTAAAGGAAATTACATAAACATAACAACATATAACTCTCTTCTTGAGCTAACAGTGCTGCCCCTTTTATAAGGGTGAAGGCGGAGATATCTAAGTGCAGAAATAGATAAAATAGCGATCCCTCAGGATCAAGGATCTTGAGGGATTCACCAAACCGTTAGTCCTCAGTCATTTCTTTTCTTTCCTGCGCCGAGCCGATATCTCCACTTCCTTTCCAGGGCTGATTCGCTTTGATTTGCTTTGCCTTGTTTTCATACGGTCTCCCGTCAAAGGGACAATGGTTAACCCATCCTTGTATTTTCCTTTGGAATGGCAACTTCTCGTTTTTCCTTCTTCCTGCATAAGGAAATGACAATTATCAGTGTTTTCGTCTTGCATATTAATCTCACATGTTTTATTATAATTCTTTATCGTTTTCCGAGTTCATGATGCAAAAGGTTTGTAAGTTCTAATAAAAAGACACTGAAATAATTATCAAAAACATACCTTCTTTAGTACTCCACAAAAGCCATAGTAGTTATCTTCAACGTGAGAGGTAAGGGATACATTTGGTGGGAAGATGTGAAGCAGGTTAGTGACAGCAGGGCCGATGACTTGATTTTGCATGAGATCAAGAGACTTTCCAGGAAGAAGTACTTTTCATAAAGGTACTACAATAGTAAGGCCAAATAGTTTTATGAGTTAAAGATGGGATCAATGACAAATGAAGAGCATTCCACTAAGTTTTTGGAGCTTTTGAGGTATGTACCATATCTTAAATATGAGAAGGATAAATTTCATTGCTTTGCTAGTGGATTTTCATTAACATTTAGAGATTAGATTAAGTATGAATATCCTCAGTCATTTGAGGAAGTTATTGGGAAATTGAAGCATTTCTATGAACAACCAAAGTGTAAGAATGAACCTCAGTAAGGATGGAAAAGAAAAAAAAAGGTAAAGGTAAATGGTAGCCGAAAAAGAAAGGCTTAGACAGGAATAAGGGTTACAATAGCATTAGCATAGAGGTGAGGGTACTAGTCAGTTGGAGTGTTGGACATGCGAAAAGGAGCACCTTAAGAGAGATTATCCATAGAATCAGGGTGGTAGGCCTCAAATATATAGTTTGTAGGAAGCACAGACTATTGGGGATGTTGGTCATAACATTCCTCATATTTATGCAGTATTGGATTACAAAAAGGCAAACGATCATGCATTTATCATCGAGATGGATGGTAAGCTTTGTGATAAAGTTATTTGTATTTTGATTGAGCATAGATCTAATGATAGCTATGTTAGTCCTAGATTGGTGGATAAGTGTGGTTTGAGTAAGGAATTGCATGTGTAATCTTGGTTAGTGCACTTGACTATAGGTACACAGAAGCAAATTCAACATTGGGTAATATTTTGTGCATTTGATTTGAATTGTATGCCTACCGCAACACATTTCAATGTATTACCATTGGCATAACACAATATGTTGTTGGGCATGGATTGGTTGTACCTTCATAGAACCAAGGTACATTGTTATGTAAAATCCATTGAGTGTGTTGATGGCAATGGGGAACTAAGAGTCTTGCAGGGAAACAAGAAAGACACATCAGTTAGGATGGTGAAATCTATGCACCAAAGTGTAGTCGTGGAAAAGGATGTGTGTTATTCCTAGTACACATTTCTAGTGACAAAGTGAAGGAAGTTGAGGATGTAGATGTTTTGAGCACGTACCCAGTTCTACAATAGTTTCAGGATGTGTTTCCTGATGAGATTTCAGAGTTGCAACCTCAAAGGGAAGTAGATTTTTCTATTGAGTTAGTGGCAGGGGAAAATCTAGCATCAAAAGCACCTTACACAATGAGCACACTTGAGTTGGTAGAGTTGAAGTTTCAGTTGAAGGAAATTTTGGATAAGGGATACATTAGACTAAGTGTATCACCTTGGGGTGCACCAGCACTATTTGTAAAGAAGAAAGATGTCACTCTCAGATTATGCATTGACAACAGGAAGTTGAACAAAGTGACTATTAAGAATAGGTACCCATTACCGAGGATTGATTATTTATTTGACTAGATTAAGGGAGCAACAACGTTCTATAAGATTGACCTAAGATTTGGATACCATCAGGTATGCATCAAAGAGGAGGAAATTTATAAGATGTCCTTCCAAACTAGGTATGGTAATTATGAGTTTGTTATAGTTATACTCGGTTTGACTAATACCCCAAATACATTTATGTTTTTGATGAACAATGTGTTGTGTCCTTATTTGGATAAGTTTGTTATTCTGTTCATTGATGAGATATTGGTATATTATAAAAATGAGGAAGATCATGTAGAGCATTTAGCAGTAGTGTTGATATTGTTGAGAGAGCATCAGTTGTATGCTAAGCTCAACAAGTGCAGATCCTTTCAGACTAAGGTACATTAATTGGGACATGTTGTCTCCAAGGAGGGAATTACAGTAGATCTAGAAAATATAAGGGCCATCATGGAGTGGGTAACTCCTAGGATTATGACGAGGTGAGACCTTTCATGGGGCTAGTAGGCTATTACAGGAGGTTCATCAGGAACTTCTCGCAGATTGCTTATCCTATTACATCATTGTAGAGGAAAGGTAAGAAGTTTGACTAAACAAAGGTGTAACACCCCTGGTAAATTTTTTATGTAAAATATATAAGGCCACGATGATCACACACATATTATAAGTTGAAAGGTGGGGTAGACATCTTAGTTGGTGTTCATTCAGTTTATGATGGCTAAGGAAATTGGAAAAGGCAATGCCTAAGGATTTGGAAAGGAATGAGGCATTAATTGGAATTTTATTTATGAAAATAATGGAAATTAGGAGAAAAGGAAGGTGAAAGGTCACAAGTTGCTTGTGAGGAGGAAAATGAAGGAAAATAATGGAAAATGAAGAAAATGGAAGCCTCACTAATAAAAAACCTTTTGAGGATTAGTGGGAGGACTTGGTCAGTTCAGTTTTAGACCTCTCTCAATACTCTTTCTCTCTCTCTCATACTATTCGAGACCTAGAGCTTTCTTGGAGCACTCTTGGTGAGTGTGGCATACTTGGATTCTTGGAGCAAGAAGGAAGATGAAGAGTAGGAGAGCGCAAGAAGGCATCGAGATCAACAATTACATCAGAATTGCTTACAGGTACGGAGTTTAATTTATGTTTCCTTCACTAGTTTTGGCATGCATGGCACATTCATGTTGTTTCTTATTCGTGATCTATCATTGGCATGGAGGATTTCCTAGATTGACAGTAGATTTCCTAGTCTTCCCATTTCCTAGATAGCTATGGAGACTATGGGTTTCTTTCCTTTTCTTTTTTTTTTGTTCTCATGTTTTCCTTAGCTTAGGTTGAGCTATTAGTTCTTGGAATCCTTGGTTAGAAAAACATTTTGGAAGCCCTATAATGACTTGGGTTGAGTGATTATTCCTGGAAGCCTTGGTTTGACAAACTCTTTGGAAGTGTTGTAAAAACTTGGGTTGAGTTACTAGCTCTGAAAGCCTTGGTTGGACAAATGATCTAGAAGCTCGAAAATAGTTATGGGTTGAGTTACTAGTCCTAGAAGCCTTAGTTGGACAAACACTCTAGAGCCCGGTAATAACCGTCGATTGAGTTACTATACATGGGATCCGAGTTGGAGCAAATTCTCTAGAAGCCCTGGAAGGCTTGGATGGAGACCAATCTGGTGATGTTTTTGGTGATGTTGACCATGAGGTGGAATAAATATTTGATGGGTTGAGGTGGATGGCCTCTAGAAGCCCTGGATGATTTTTTATTGATATGTTCTATGAGATCCCACATTCATGCTTGGAATATGGCACAGGGGTGAATGGCTAAACAGAGATTTGGCTAAGCCATTCTATGGTCAGGGGGAACATGGAAGTCCCATCACAAGTTTGGATTCTACATTATTAATGAAAGGTGATATCTCTTGGTATCTCTATGAGTACTATGTTGGATTATATGTGGTTTATATGGCTATGATTTTATTGATATTTATGTCCCTATTATGTTGGTTATATGTATATTTTATGACATCATATATCTATGGCTCTCAACATGTTTTTACTTGTATATGAATGGATAATGTGTCTATTACCTAATAGATGAATATGTAGAGAATGACATGAGGAATAAATGGTTCATAGTGATTCTCAGACAAGTATGAGATCCGTACACTTAATTATGTTGTTTCCATCAGTAGGTTACATGTTCACAATATGTTTGATGAAATGTTTGTCATGGCTAGTAGGGATCTAGCTAAGGACTTTATCATCTCATTTCTTTTGCATCATTGTTTCCCTATAATTTTCCTAATTCTAAGCATTCATTCCATTCTTGGTAGTGGCCTAGGCTCTGGGCATGAAAAAGTGGCTTAAATCTCGTGGTTCCTGGCACAAAACTAGAAATTTTGGTCCACAGTCACTGGCATGGAGGCCTGTGAGAGTGACTTTGGGTTTCTGGCTGCTCCCTTTCCCATAGCATGAGAGCGACTGTGGCCAAAGTGGTCTATAACAATAGTAGGACCCAGGGAGAGGTTGTATGAGTGGTTGTATTGTCTTTTGAGGGTTTTGTTGATGATGTTGGATGGATGTGTGTAATTTTTCTTCGATTTCATTTCCTTAAGGTTACCTAGGAGGTTGAATCATATCATTGTCCCTTCTCATCACATCTCTACCCTGGTGGGTTGGTTTCTTAGGTAGATGTGGGAGAAGGGTGCTACAAAGTGGTATCAAAGCTTGGTGGCTCTCTTCTTAGGCTATGTGTTGATCGTGCTTTCATGTTGGTTTCATATAAGTTCCTTATGCATGTAGTCCATGTGCTTTCTGCATTTTCATGGTGTTGATCATGGTTGTAGTGATGTCACCATGTGAAGGTTGAAGGTGTTGTCATGGAGTATGTCTTCTTGCATGTATGGTTGATTATGTAGTTGTTATGCATGTATGGTCTTGGTTATAGTTATCCATGAATAGTAGGTCAAACATGCCTTGTGAAGTCATTTTTTGCAATCTAAGTCATCATGATGATATTGGTTTTTATGATGCTAGTGTTGAATGAGGTAAAGCAGGAGATGTAGATCATCAAAGTGAAGTTGCATTATTGGAACTTGAGGCAAGCTTATGTCATCATACAAGTTTGTATGTTGTGCATGCAGGTATGTAAGTTAAGGATTATTATGTGCATTAAGTTTATAGGCGTTAGTTTTATGTACATGTCTTTGATGTTATGGTTACATACATGATATGTGATAGTTGATTAGTATAGTCATATGCACATGTGTCGAAAGGTCAAGAATGGTAGTAACCTATGGTTGTATGGATTGTTATTTTTGTTTATGTTAGGTAACCTGATGATCATGTTATATGTTGTTGATGAGTATGCTATGGGTTAACTTGTTGTTTTTATATGATAGTTAGCTTGATGATTAGGTTATATGTTGTTGATGAGCATGATATATAGCTTATTGTCATTATATGCAATTAACTTGATGATTAGGGTTACCTCATTGAGATCTTGATGTTGTAATTTTAATTGGTCATATGCGTGATGGTTATGTTCATTGCATTGAATATCTTGATGTTATATGTATTGTGTTAACCCGGTTTGACCCATGCACACATTTATGGTTGCGATATTCAGGTATGAGCCGACATATTTGTGATATGGCATCGTACTAATATATATTGATAGTACATATGTAATTGTTAGGCATGAATGAAAAATGCTTATGAGCTTACGATGTGAACATGTTAGTTAGTTACTGCTATGCATATCATGATTTAGGTTTGAGTTGATATGTTGTGAAGTTGTATTGTGCTAACCTAACTTCATCATGTAGACAAGATAGCCTCCTCTAAGATACATTAAGCTATGAGTTTTCTCATGTTGTATATTTGGTGGTTGGTTGTTTGATTATGACATCTATTTAGTGTTTGAGTGTTTCATTCCTAGTTAATTTATTTAACATGGTATGTTTGCAAGTTGGTTGAATGTTTGACGAATTTCATAATATGAGTATGCGCTCCAATGATCTTGATTTAAGATGGTTTTAATAACACATATGTGTTGAGAAAGTTGATATGTACTTGAGTGTAGTAGGTGATAGTTGTAGCACTGTGTCTAATGACTATGAGTTGACTATGGATTATGACATGATTGTCTGTAAAATTTGATTTAAAATTGATAGATATGATTGTCTTGATATTTGCAACATGTGGTTGACATGTGTGAGCAGTTGTAGGAAAGATGTTTGGTATTAGCATGATGAGGTAATAATTGACGTGTTTATATAAGTAAATTTTTGATGATGTGACAATACATAGTAAGACTTGATTGTTAGGTCCCTATACTACTAGTGTAACCACGTATTGTTATTAGTGCAACCCCCTTATTATATTGTTGTACCCATGTAGTCCCCATATTGTTACTGTTGTGCCCCATAGAATACCACTATTGTTATTGTTGTACCCTTACATTATTATTGTTATGTCGGCTCTAATTATATTATGACCCCTTAGACTCCTATATTTAGAAAGGAGGTCTTGTCATTTGATCATCCAAGAATTGTTCATTTTTGTAATGTAGAGGAGGTTTCCCCCTCAAAGAGGATGATTTTTAAGTCGTTGATCTATATTTTCTATCTTTTTGTTAGTTAGTTTCATAACATTTGGTATCAGAGCTTTGGATTCTAGGGTTTTGTACCTCCAAATAGGTCATCGTGGAATTTTCGCTATAACTTCATTTCTGTGATGTTTCAAAAGCTAAAAAGAACCCCATTTGAGAAGAAATCTTGCAGAAACTCAAGTCCGAGTTTCAGACCTTGTCTAGCTATATTTTCAGCTATATGATCTAAGGAAGTTAGGGTTTTTGCAAGCTCCAAAATTCCATCTCAAATAGTTCATCATGGCATTTTCGCTATAATTGTTTTTATACAAAGTTTCCGACTCTAAAATTAAAACCCATTTGAGTCGAAAACTTGGTGAAGCTTGGACCCTAATTTTAGATATTTTTCGCTATATTTTTGGAGATACAGTCCACGACATTTAGGGTTTTTGTAGGCTCTTGAATTACATCCCAAATAAGTGATCTTGAGAAAATCATCAGAAATTTCTCTTTGAGCATCATATTGGGATTTCATAAGAAGTTACAGAAAAATGACAGATGTTAGTTATCGCTGTATCGATTTCAGGTCCTAAGGTTGAAACAGTAACATGTAGCACTTCGTACAAGTTTGCTTTATCGAACCAGTTTATAATTAGGTCATCGTTGGAGATTTGACATAACGCTTACTTGCAGAATCCAGCCTTGATTAGACTTGTGGGGTTAGAAAGAGGACTCAGAGGGCTATTGTAGGACATAATTTCAGATCTTGGAGATAAAAAATTACAGAGATACAAAAAATTCATGATCGAGCTCCTAAGATAAAGAAAAGGTGATACAAGGAAGTTTGATGGTAAAGATCTGGTAAATTGGATACTATAGATGGAGAAATATTTTGATCTACATGGTGTCTTAATATTACAAAAGGTACATATTTCATATTTGTATTTAGAATTGAATCAATTTTTATGGTATAAAGGGCTTTGTTCTCATAAACCACTTGTCACTTGGTCAATTTTCATGGAGGAAATGATAGCACATTATAAGGATACAAAGAGTAACAACTTCCTTAGCTAATTGATAAATCTCAAACAAAAGGGTTCAATGGTAAAGCACATTGAGGAATTACAAAAATTGAATATAAGGGTAAATGATATTCCATAGATACAAAGGATTGATGTCTTCATAAGGACCTTAAAGGATAACATTCAACATGAGGTTTGTCTTTGGGAACCTGATTCATTGGAGAAGGCATCAAGGTCAACAAGAAAAATTGAAGCGGAATTATGGAAACAAGGAATCCTACCACTCACAACTATAAATATGGAAGTGTTTTTTCTCTAGCCTTCCACAACCTACAAGATTTACACGACAACAATTGGAAGAAAAAAGAGAAAAAGGGCTTTGTTATAGTTGTGATAGCAAATACACTCAAGGTCATAAGTGCATTGAGAAGAAATTATTTTACATAGATTGTGAAGAGGCGGAAGAAAAGGATAAAGAAATTTCAAAAGAAGAGGATATACACCAGGAACCAACCCTAGAGAAAGAAGAAATGGATCTGACCATATCTTGTAAAGCATTGGCAAGAATTACCACTCCTCAAATCTCAAGATAGAAGGACATATCAAGAAGAAAATTGTTCAAGACGTGAAAAATCACATTGAAAATCAATAAATGAATCCGACCATATATTGTAATGCATTGGAAAGAATTACCAATCCTCAAACTATCAAGATAGAAGGACATGTCAAGAAGAAAAGGTAATAATGTCGATTAAATTGGGCAGTACCCATAATTTTATTCATTGTAAGATAGAGAAGGACTTGAATTGCTTCCTATATCCAACACCAAAGTGTCAAGTGATGGTTATTAATGGAAGAACCATAAATTTCTCTGGAAAGTTCCATAATATCAAGCTATCCATGGGAGAATATGTTTTGAATAGTCCAATGCTTTCCATTCCAATTGGTGGTCTTGATGTTGTACTAGGAGTCCAATGGCTACAATATTTGGGTATGATAACTTTTAATTTTTAAGAACTCTTCTTGATATTTTTTTTCAGAAGGAAAGGAAGTTAAATTAAGGGGTATCACAGGGAAACTAGGAAAGATAATCAGCTCTATCGGCATGACAAAGCTTCTAAAGGAAGAACAACGTGGCGTAATTGCACAATTATGTTCGCTAGAGTTTCCCATGTCAAAATCATCTATTTCTCCAAATCTCCAAAAAGTATTGGACAATCATTCCAAGGTATTTGAGACTCCCAAATGCCTCCCACATATGTGTGATCATGATCATGCTATTCATTTTCCAACAAGGGTTCCTCCAAACATAAGGCCTTACAGATATCCCTTTGCGGAAAATAGTGAAATTGAATGTATGGTTGCAGAATGCTAGAGGCTAGTATAATTCAACCTAGTCAAAGTTCTTTCTCTATTGAAGTAGTATTGTCGCACAAGAAGGATGGATCATGGTGTATGTGTTTGGATTATAGAGAGCTCAACAAGCTCACTATCAAAGATGAATTTACCATTCCTCTCATTGATGAATTATTGGATGAATTGCATGGAGAAATTTACTTGGGCAAGTTGGACATTCAAGCAGGATATAATCAAATCAGAATTAAGACTGGAGACATTGTAAAAACAACATTTAGAACTCATGAGGGTCATTATGAATTTTTGGTCATGCCTTTTGGCCTTACCAATGCACCTTCTACATTCCAAGATTTTACGAATTCCATTTTCAAACCCTTCCTTAAAAAAATTGTGTTAGTATTTTTTGATGATATACTAATCTGCAACAAGTCTTGGAAGGATCATGTTAAACATGTTGATAGAGTGCTCAGAATATTGGACAAGAAATAATTATATGCAATATCTCCAAATTTTTCTTTGCAGTACAAAAGGTGGAATAATTGGGTCATATGGTACCTCGTGAAGGTGTTAAGGTAGACCCTCGACAACAAAAAGTTCTCCAACTCTTAAAGGATAACCTCACTTTCGCACATAATCGAATGAAACAATAGGCATATCAACATCGTAGCGAAAGAAGTTTTGATATAGGCAACTGGGTATTTTTATGAATACAACCATACAAAAAAATGTGACTCAAGCAAGCTAATAAGGATAATAAATTATCACCAAAGTATTATGGTCCTTACAAGGTGCTGCAAAAGATTGGTACTATGCCATACAAATTGGAGCTTCCTGCATCTTCCAGAGTGCCCCCAGTTTTCCATGTTTCATGATTAAATAAGTTTATAAGTGACAAGCTCCCTATTCAAACAATATTGTTGGAACTTGATGAGGAAGGAAAAAGCATATTGGAACCTGAAGTAGTCACAAAAACAAGAAATTGACAACTACAAAATTGATCAATTTAAGAGTATCTCATCAAGTGGAATAACTTAACCGCTAAAGATTCCATATGGTAGGGTGAGAATTTTATATGGAATCATCCAAAACTAATCAAGCATTGAGGACAACACTTTTTGAAGGAGAGGGGAATGTTAGGTCCCTATACTACTAGTGTAACCCCTTATTCTTTTTAGTGCAGCCCCCTTATTATATTGTTTGTTAGGCCCCTATACTACTAGTGTAACCCCTTGTTGTTATTAGTACAACCCACTTATTAAATTGATGTACTCATGTAGTGCCCATATTGTTACTATTGTGCCCCATAGAAGCCCACTATTGTTATTATTGTGCCCTTACATTATTATTGTTATGTAGGCTCTGATTATGTTATGACCCCTTAGACTCCTATATATAGAAAGGAGGTCTTTTCATTTGTATCATCCAAGAATTGTTCATTTATGTAATGTAAAGGAGGTTTTCTCCTCGAAGATGCTAAATTTTAAGTCCTTGATCTAGCTTTTCTATCTTTTTCTTGAGCTGGTTTCATAACATTTGGTATCAGAGCTTTGGATTCTAGGGTTTCACTGCTCCAAACAGGTCATCGTGGCATTTTCACTATAACTTCTTTTCTATGACGTTTCAAAAGCTAAAAAAAAACCCATTTGAGAAGAAATCACGTTTAATATCGGGTCCGAATTCTGGAGCTTTTTGTGCTATATTTGCAGAGATATGATCTGAGGAAGTTCGTCGTTTTGCAGACTCCTGAATTACATTCCAAACAGGTGACTTGGGGAAAATCGTCATAACTTTCTCTCTGAGACGGATTGAAATTCCGTAAGAAGGTACAGAAAGAGGACAGATTGTAGTTTCTTCTATATATTTTTTAGAGCCAAAGTTCGAAATAGTGACTCGTGGCACATCGTACAAGTTCACTCTACTGAACTAGTCTATAACTAGGTCACTATGGGAGATTTCGCATAACTCTTCCTTGGAGAATCCAATTTGGATGACTGGTGGCATTGAAAAGAGGACGTAGAGTGCTACTACAAGTTGCAATTTCAGAACTTAAAGATCTTAAAGTACAAAGTTACAGTCGTTTCAAGATCGAGCTCCTAAAATCAAGAAAAAGCAAGATAAGGAAGTTTGATGGCAAGGATCCGGCAAATTGGATAGTTCAGATGGAGAAATATTTTGATCTACATGGTGTACCACTATTACAAAAGGTATGTATTGCATCTTCATATTTAGAACCGGATCAATTTTTATGATATGAATGGCTTTGTTCTCGTAAAAAACTTGTTACGTGGTCAATTTTCATGGAGGAAATGATAGCACATTATGACAATACAAAGAGGAACACCTTCTTTAGAGCAACACCACATCAATTGGAAAGAGTAAAAGGGCTTTGTGACATAGTGGAACGCAAAATTATGGAAACTAGGAATCATACCCCTCACAACTATAAAGATGGAAGTGTTGTTTCTCCTAGCCTTCCACAACCTATAAGGGGTTACACTAGTAGTATAGGGGCCTAACATTGTTGTACCCATGTAGTCCCCATATTGTTATTTTTGTGCCCCATAGAATCCCACTATTGTTATTGTTGTGTCATTACATTATTATTGTTATTTCAGCTCTGATTATATTATGATCCCTTAGACTCATATATATAGAAAGGAGGTCTTGTCATTTGATCATCCAAGAATTTTTTATTTGTGTAATGTAAATGGGGTTTCCCCCTTGAAGAGGCTGATTTTTAAGTCATTGATCTATCTTTTATATATTTTTTTGATCTGATTTCATAACATTGGTTGGAAGAAGGTAAAAAGGGTAAAAGAAAGTAATTTGACAAGAATTCCTTTGGCTATGTTTCGAAACCCTAATTCCAAACAAATGAGTGCTTTGCATACATGAAGTATTCTTAAACTTGATTTTGTCTAAAATTATGTAGATATGTGCTATAGTCATAAACATGTACTTCACAAGTATATTAGACAGTCTCTAGTTGCAGGTGGACCTGTCAAGGGAATTGTTGTCCCGTGAGAGATGGCATGGATGTGTTCAGTTGTAAGCAATGTGTTTAGTACAACAAGACCAGCTAATCGATGTATTGTTATATTTACTTATGCACTGGAAGTTATATGTAGATGGTAGTATGATGCAGGGGATTTCATGGTGAAGAGATTGCCACAAAATATTAAAGAAGGCTCAGGTTGAGCTTTCATTGGGAACCATGGGGATTGAATCATGATGTTTTTGGCTAGTCTTGTGCTTCTGGTCTTTTGCTTATTTTTTGTGCTTGATTTCGGTTTTTTTTATGTCTTGTGCATGGTCATGCCACTTGGGTTGTGGTGTCATTATTGGTTTCATCATGTCCTTCTTGGTTTTTTTCTTTTGTCTTGCCTTTTATGTTTTGAGTGTCTTGGGAATTGTTTAGGAAGGAGGAAATTTAATGGAGCTTCAAGAGAGTTGTGTGGTACCAAAAAGGTAATGTAATATTCAGATGAGGCATGGTGCATGAGTAAGCACAACAGAAGGTAAGACTATGACAGTCGATTGGACTAGTTGGCTCCATTACGGTAAATGGATGGTGGTAGTATTACCATGAGAAAGGTAACCAGAAAAGTTAATGTAAATGGATCTAAGGTGTCAATTTCCTTGGCTATGTTGGGAATGATTATTCTCAATGGTGTTTATGAATAAAGGAACTTCTTTTAACCTTGACCTCTATCTAGTAATTATGTTATGATCATGATTATGCTGATGTTTATATATGTATACATGTAGGTGTGTATGTATGTCATGTTTGATAGGGTGATCATGAATCATGATTATTTTATGGTAATTTTTATATGTACATGTGTATGTATGTATGAAATTGACTAACGAGATCATTATTATTTTAGAATGTAGGTATGTGTACATGTATCTATCTCACTATCTGACAGGGTCATCAGGAATGATTCTTGTGGAGGAATGATTACTTACATAGGCAAACGAAATGAAGACGTTCCTAGTCTATGAGAAATCAAGTGGGAAGAGTAGTCATGAGAAGCATATGAGGTCAGTATCTTGTGGATATGAATTTATATTTTATTCTTGTATTATTCTTATGCTTATGTTATGGACAGGGTATACTGAGGGATATATCAGCAAAGTGAACATAGTGTGGTTTGCAACATGTTGGGACAAGCATGGATTAAACAATGGAAGAAAGGTTGCATGGTAGGAGTCTGTGGTTTTGGATGTGTGGTATGATTGTTGTGTATAGGTCATATATGTTGTACTTGTTGCACCTATGATTTTGTGTACATGCGGTGTGGTGTATATTTAGTGTGTGCACATGTAGATTATGTAATGTTATGTACATGGTGTAGTATAGATAGTATTGTATGAATGTTGCATATTTAGTGCTAGGTATAGATGGTGCTATGTACATGTTGGACATGTGGTATTGTGTACATATTGTACTGTGGGCATGATGGATATGTGGTGTTGTGTGCATATCGTGTTGTGCACATGTTGGATATGCAGTGCTATGTACAGATGATTCTATGTACATGTGGAAATGCATTGTTATGTACAAGTAGTGTTGTGTGCATGTTGTACATGCAATGTTATGTACATATGGTGTGGTGTCCATGATTGTACAAGTGGTGTTGTGTGCATGTTGTGTTGTGTACATGTTGTACAAGTGGCACTATGTGAAGATGGTGTTATGTACATGTCTTGCATGTGATTTTGCGTGCATGTGGTGTCACGTACATGTCATGCGTGTGGTATTATGTACATGTGGTGTTGTGTGCACATTGTATAGTGGTGAAGTGTACACGTTGTGCAGGTGGTTCCGTGAACATGTAATGTTGTGCACACATTGTGCAGGTGGTACTTGGTACATGTGCTATTGGTGTATGTGTGGGATTGAGTGCAGTCGTACATGTTGTGTTGCAGGCATGCGATACTATGTATGTGCGTTGTGTAGTCATGGTATTGTGACATATGCATTCTTTGTGTTGCACTCTAGACACGTATTTGTCTTATGTTGTACATCAGGTGTAGGTGTTATGTATGTGATCATTACATTGGGTGTAGGTGTATGTGTTGTATGTTAGGTATGGGTGCATGCATTACATGGTGTTGTATGGTGTGTGTGGTTTTATGTGTGTGATGCACACTATGCGTATGTGCACCTGGTGGAGGAGAAGGCACTCGGTGTTGCTAGGTGTGGAAACCAATCATGTGTGTGTACATAAAGAACAAAGGCAGAAGTAAGGATCGATGAAAGGATAGGTATCCACATTTTATTTTAGTTTTAATATGAATGTGATTTATGATTTTTGTCTATGATGATTACATGTTATCGATGATTTTGGTTTATGATCGTTACATGTGATTTACGATTTTGATGGTTATGTTTTGAGCTACCATGATGTGATATGTTTATACATGTTGACTTGGTCAAATATGCTTGTTTGACTTGTCGTGACAGGAAGTAAACAAGATTTCAAGTGTACCTTATTATTGAGCTACCAATGAGGTATGGTTTGAAGTTATTTCAAATTATTTTGAATCTAATGGAAATTGTGTGCTTGGTATAGGAATGCATGAACATTCCTGATTGGCTGGTTGAAATTTCCTACAAGAATTAGCTGCACTAGAAAAGGAATTGAAACAAGCAACAATATGCTAGTAAATCACTTCAGGAACAGGGCCATTGTGGGACACTAGTACCCAATTGTGTCCATTGATTCTGATGAGAATGTTATGACCGGTATGATGGTTTTGAGGTAGCTATATGCCTTGATTTTTGTATCTTCTAATGCAATGAAGCCTTGCGAAGGGATGGACTGCCCGGGATGGGGGTGACAATAGAACATGGAAGGTGAATGATTGCATGGAATGGTTGAGAAGATTTCCCGATGGACTATGTAGTAGAGAAGGGAAGGTCAAGGATTGATTTATTTTGGCCATAAGCATTTCTAGATGGAATCAGATTCACATTAGGAGTGTGCCCTAGAACAATTAGCTGATAATTGTTCGCTAAGAGGACAAGTGGCGCAGGATTATAGCACTGGACATCGGACGTAGTTTGACTATGGCAATGGATTCTGGACTTCTTGGGAAGGAGGTGAATCTTGGTATTACTTGAGGGTGATGGTTTGAGCCTCTAGATTCCCTTGTTGTGGATTAAGGCATCGTAGCTTTTATTTCTTGGTTAAGAAAATGTGTATATGTGTATATTATTGTAAATATTGTATCGAGCTGGATTTATAAAGCTTCATAGACACTATGGTTATTTGTTGATTGAAGAAAATGTGTATCTATATATGTGGTTATTCTAAATACCGTAATGGGATGTGTTAAAAAGCTCCAGTAAATGGCATGTTTCTCATGTTTCAACAATCGTCATTGTAAACACTGTAACGAGCTATGTTATAAAACTCAATGGGATGTATGTTTCTTTTTTAGTGATCTTGTTGGTATAGGTGTCTCTGAACGCTGATGATAGTGTTCCCCCATGGGGGAGGGTTTTGTAACAACCATACTGAAAAATCTATGTAAAATATATAAGGCCATGGTGATGGGGCACATATTCCACGTTGAATGGCGGGGGAGACATCCTAGTGATTTTTGATTTAGTTTATTATGGCTAAGGAAATTGGCAAAGGCAATGGTTAATGCTTTGGAAAGGCATGACGCATTAATTGCATTTTATTTATGAAAATAATGGAAATTAGAGAGAAGGAAGGTGAAAGTTCACATGTTGCATGTGAGGAGGAAAATGAAGAAAATAGAAGCCTCATTAATAAAAAGGCATCTGAGGATTAGTGAGAGGAATTGGTTAGTTCATTTTTGGAGCTCTCCCATTATTCTCTCTCTCATACTCTTGGAGACTTATATTTTTCTTGGAGCACTCTTGGTGGGTGTGGCATATGTAGATTCTTGGAGCAAGAAGGAAAAGAAAGAGGAGCAAAGCACAAAAAACATTGAGATCAACAACTACATCAGAATGTCTTCCAGGTACCGAGTTGCATGTATGTTTCCTTCACTAGTTTTGGCATGCATGGCACATGCATGTGGTTTCTTGGTCATGATTTGTCATTGCTATGGAGGATTTCCTTGATTGATAGTTGATTGACTAGCCTTGCCATTTCCTGGAAGGCCATGGAGATTGTGGGTTTATTTCATTGTTTTGTTTTTGTTAATTCTCATGTTTTTCTCAGATTGGGTTGATTTATTAGTTCCTGGAACCCTTAGTTGGACAAACGCTCTAGAAGCCATGTAGTGGTTTGGGTTGAGTTACTATTCCAAGAATCCTTGGTTAGAAAAATGCTCTGGAAGCCCTGTAACAACTTAGGTTGAGTTAGTATTACTAGAAGCCTTAGTTGGACTAATGCTATGGAAGCCCTTCACAACTTGAGTTTCTAGTCTTTGAAACCTTGGTTGAACAAATGCTCTAGAGCCCGACAACAAATATGGGTTGGAACAAACACTCTCAAAGCCCTAGAAGGCTTGGGTGGAGACCAATCTAATGATAGTTTTGGTGATGTCTCACCGTGAGGTGGAATCACTGTTTGATGGGTTTTGATTGATGTGTTCAATGAGATCCCACTTTCATGCTTGGAATATGGCATGAGGGTGAAAGGATGAAGAGAGATTTGTCTTCGCCATTCTATAGTCAGGTGGAACATGGAAGTCTCATCCCGGGTTTGGATTTTGTATCATTAATGAAAGATGATCTCTTCTAGTATTTCAATGAGTATTATGATAGATTATATTTGGTGTATATGAATGTGATTTTATTGATATTTCTATCCCTATTATGTTGGTTATATGTATATTTTATGAGAACAACTATAAATGGCTCTCAAACAATTTTTACTTGTATGTGAATGGATAATGTGTCTATGACCTAATAGATGAATATGCAGTGAATGACATGAGGAATAAATGGTTCTTAGCGATTCTCAAATATGTATGAGATCCCTACAATTAATTATGTTGTTTACATCTGTAGGTTACATGTTCATGGTATGTTTGATGAAATGTCTGTTATGGCTAGTGTGGGTCTGACTAAGGTCTTGATCATCTAATTTATTTTGCATCATTGTTTCCCTGTAATTTTCTTGATTCTAAGTATTCATTCCATTTTGGGCAGTGGCCCGAGCTCCGGGCCTGAAAAAGTGGCTTAAATCTTGGGGTCACTGGCATAGAACAAGAATTTTTGTTCCATAGTCACTGGCAAGCAGGCCTATGAGAGTGACTTTGGGTTTTCGGTCACTCCCTTGCCCATAGCATGAGAGAAGCTATGACCGAAGAGGTCGAAAACATTAGTAGGACCTAGGCACAGGTTGTTTGAGTGGCTGACTTGTCTTCTGAGGGTTATGTTGATGATGTTGGATAATTGTGTGTGATGTTCCGTCGATTCCATTTCCGTAAGGTTACCTAGGAGCTTGAATCATATCATGGTAGCCTCTCATCTAATGTTTACCCTAGATGGCTAGTTGGCTGGGTATATGTGGGAGGAGGGTGCTGCAAAAGCAGTGGGAGGCCAGTTTTGAGAAACCTAGGTAGTTTTTGACACATACACCAATGCTACAAATTGCAGATCTTGACAAAGAGTTTGTAGTATGCACATATGATTTGCAAGAGGGTACTTGCTGGAGTCCTAATGCAAGATGGATAGGTGCTATTCTATGAGTCATGAAAACTAAACAAGAATGAGAAGAACTAATCAACACATAATCTTGAGTTAACAATGATAATACATGCACTAAAGATGTGGAGGCATTATCTTCTTCGTAGGAGGTTTGTACTGATGAGTGATCATATTGGGTTGAGATATTTGTTTGACCAGATGAAATTAAACACCAGGCAAGCTAGATGGTTGGCCATAATTAGTGAGTTTGACTTTGAGATCAGGTACATCAAAGGAAAGGAGAATAAGGTGGCAAGTTATCTTAGTTGGAAGATACAGGCAAATCACTTAAAAACTATGAGTTCCTATGGGACAGACTTAAGCGATAAGATCTTACAGGTAGGTCAGTAAGATGTCAGGTATATCGAGATTGTACACAGGTTAGAGCGGGGCACAGGTATAGGTACAAGTAAAAGTACATGTGTAGTTGCATAGGATGTGGACTATTGTCTTACATTGAATGGATTGGTCATATTTAAGGATAGGATATATGTGTCTGACAATAGTGAACTCAAGAAGGTGATCTTAAGGGATTTTCATGCACAGCCATATTCTGGTCACCTAGGCTACCAGAAGACTACGACTGCAATGAAGAAATTTTATTATTTGCTGAGTCTAAAGAAGAATGTAGCAGAGTTTGTGGCTAGGTGTTTCAATTGTCAGTGTGTGAAGGAAGAGTGTAAGCATCTAGGTAAACTGCTACAGCCGATTCAATTCCATAATGGAAATGGAGGTCATTTCCATGGAATTTATCACAAGATTGCTGAGGACAGTGAGACAACATGATTCCATCATGGTTGTCGTCGAAAGGTTGACAAAGGTTGCACACTTCATTCTAGTGAAGCCTACATTCTCAGCTGGTGATGTAGGATAGGTATTCATCAGAGATGTGGTTACAATGCATGGTGTTCCAAAGAATATTGTGTTAGACAGGGCTGCAAAGTTCACTTCCATGTTTTGCAAGGATATTTTTTTACGTTTGGGCACATAGTTTCCCTTTAGTACAACTTATCATTTGCATACAGATAAACAGATAGAGAGGGTCAACAAGATATTATAGGACATGTTGAGGATATATGCGATGCATGAGCAGCAAAAGCGGGAAGAGTATCTTCCACTAGTAGAGTTCACTTACAACAATGGGTATCATGAATCTTTGAAGATGAGTCCGTTTGAGGCATTGTATGGGCAGAGTTGCAATAATCCCATAAGTTGGATTGAACATGTTAACAGGGTGTTGATTGGATCGAACATGTTGGTGGACTTGGAACATGAAATGCTAGTTATAAATAAGAATTTAAAGGCAGCACAAGATATGAAGAAGAGCTATGCAAATTAGAATAGGTTGTTCAAGGAGTTCCAAGTTGGGGAACAAGTGTACTTGCACATCAAACCAAATAAGAGCTCCTTGTGGATTGTATCATGTGCCAAGTAGGCACCACAATTTTGTGGATCCTTTAATATTATTGAGATGATCTGGCCAATAGCCTATCGACTTGCGCTGCCTCTAACAGTGAAATTCCATGATGTTTTCGATGTGTCATTGCTTAAGAATTATGTTAAAAATTTGATCATGTGATTGACTGGTTTGTATTACAGGTGGAACCAAATGGAGAATTCCAGATGGAGCCTCTATGTATATTGTAGAAAAAGGTGTTCATGCTATGGAACCAAGCAATCAAGCAGGTTAAAGTGCAGTGGAAGCACTTTGGGCTCGACTAAGCTACATGGGAGATGGTCGATTAGATGTGGGTTATGTATCCTTCATTGTTTTCTAGTTGAGGCAAAAAAATTTTGGTGTGGTGTTTTGGTATATGTACAGATGTATATGGATGTAAATATTTTCATGAGTTGTTGTATAAAGCTTCAATAAGTGTTATGGGTGTCATGTCATTATGATGTTATGCTCGTTATGTTGTCATGTTACTTTCTTTTTAGAAGTGTGATTATTGTAAATATTACATCGAGCTATGTTATAAATATCCATGGGAGGTATGTTTTGTTTTCAACAGTTTGTTGAGGTGTAGTTATGGTTGAACACCAAGGACGGTGTCCCCCTTGGGGAAGCACTCTGCAATAGCCCTAGTGGAAATTCCATGTAATAAAATTTAATAGGGGCACAATAATACGGTTAATGAGACACTTATTCTAAGTTGAATGTTGGAGAAAACATCCAAGTGCGGGTGCTCATCAGCTTATTATGGCTAAGAAAATTGGCAAAGGTAGTGGCTAAGGCTTTGGAAATACAAAATGGCATTTTTGGCACATTTATTTATGAAAATAATGGAAATTGGGAGAAAATGAAGGTGAAAGGCCATAGGTTGAATGTGGGGATGAAAATGAAGAAAATAGAGGACTAATTGTTAAAGATGTTGGATCAATTTGTAACCTTTTGTCAGTTTAGTTTTGGAGATCTCTCATTAGTCTGTTTTTCTCTCTCACTTTTGGACACTTAGAGTTTTCTTGGAGCATTTTCGCATTAGATAAAGAAAGGAAAAGAAAGAAAGAGTAAACAGAGATCAAGCAAGGAAAAGCAGGATCAAGTAGTTACAACAATATTATTTGCATGTGTATTTTCCTTGCTAGATTTCAAATGCATGGTATTGCACATGTTTCTTTTGCTATTATGGAATGGGTTTTTCCAAGTGTGACAGTGTTTTCAGCGTAGCCTTGCCAATTCTGTATAGCCATGGTGTGATGGGGTTCTCATGTTTTGGTTGAGCTGGATTGCTGGATGGATTCAAAGTTAAGTGAGGTGGATCTTTGAATGATAGAACACATGGTCTAATAACCCCTGAAGTGGATTGTGGGTTGCAATAAAGCTAGATTTTGTGTTGGCTCGGGGGGCCTAGGAATCCTTGTCGGTAAATGAAGGGATATACAGTAAATTAAATACTTGTATCACTCCCCATTTGGCCTAGTAATCCTTGGTTGGAAAATGCGGTAAATCCTGGAGAGTGGGTCTAATTTTAGGCTGAGTGATCTGGTGTGGATTGCGGTAAATCGTAAGAGACTAGGAGACTAGAAAATTCCTCACAATGTAGGTGGATAAATCCAGTGGCATCCA
Organism: Pinus taeda; assembly: GCA_000404065.3. Taxonomy (NCBI): domain Eukaryota; kingdom Viridiplantae; phylum Streptophyta; class Pinopsida; order Pinales; family Pinaceae; genus Pinus; species Pinus taeda. Next base: position 199,767 of record APFE031743565.1, read on the forward strand.
TGCTTGTTTGGCCTAGTGATTGGGTGGAGATCATGTTAAAACCTTTTATTACATGTTCATTTGGTTGGCCTAATGGTAGTCTAATCCTTTGTTTGGATTTTGTGTTGACACCTAATCATTAGGATTGGGTGAACATTTGTAAATAAGATAAATTGTAAATAATGGAAATGAAAATACATCAGGAGGTGAAGTTGAAGAGTCTCTCCATCTTGTATATACCCATGAGTAATCTTAATGAATATATAATTCTATTTCAGGAGTTACCTCCTGGATTGACATTGTATCAAATCTAGCTCCCAAAATTAGTTGTCTGCATTGTAAATCCTGCTAAGTATTATGCATTGACACAATTTTCTGCCATATTTTTTTCCCAAATTTAGATTTTCGTTGCTCACTAGCTTGCTTCTGCCATTTTTTTAGAAATTTGTCCTGCAGTTCTTGCCCTTTCCTACCATCCATAACCCTGATGTCCCAATATCTTCATGAAAGTTGTGAAGGATTGAATGTTATCACATTGAAGTTGGAGACGCTCTCTGGTATATCTATTGGTATTTTGTCGAGCTCATCGATACATCAAGGTGAATGTGTGAATGTAACTGTGTTAATGATATTCTGGAATGTTGGCATGACTTTGTTGATAAAGTTTCAATATTGTGTTAATGTGAGTCAGTATTATTGTGTTCCAAGGTTGAGAAACAAACCTAGTTCACTTTCGAGGCCATTTGAACACCTGAGCCGATATGTCCTGCCCTTGTATCTACCGATTAGATCAACTCTCCCGCATATACCACCACTCATCCCACTCACAGTCTAGTCCCTCGACTGTGATCCTACAACACTCTCGACATCCTTGACACTCTCAGTACCCTTGGCACTCTCGGCAAGCACGCAACAATCACCATTCATTCTCACTATACTTCTATGTTATTATCACTATATATCTCCCTTCAGTTCATATAATATAACACCACAACCCTACATGCCACAGTCGATTGACACACCATACGTGACCTCACACCCCTCTTCATTGTGCTGCCACACCAGTCTTTTGTTGTATGTGTTGTTGTATGTTAAGCCTCAATGTAGTGTTTTTTAATATGACTTTGATATTTTGACCACCTAAACCGCCTCTTCCCGAACAATTCTCTCCCCATAACATTGGTTTCCCTCTCCAACACTACTTTGGTATAAAGTGACTCCCAGTTTCTCATATCCCACACACCTGTTTTGACTCTCGGTTGACCCCTCCCGCATATACACCCTCCCCTAAATACACCCTCCCCCATAAACCACCTCCCCCAAATAAAACCTTTGTTTTAATATATCATAGTGCATTTTTTTACACATATTACCAACATAAGTGCAATTTCTTACAGTATATTGGTAGCAGAGTACTTTTGTACACAATACACATATTTAAAATGCATTCGTTGATATATATTGTTGGAGTAGTTCTCTCGGGAAAAGAGATTATCTTGAATGGCCTCGAAAGATAAAAAACACTCTCATTTTTAATGAGTTGTGAAAAGGAGTGTGTGATGGTGTAGGAGACAATGCACCTAAAAAACCCACTTCAGACAAGGAGTTCACCATTTGGGAGAACAAGAACAATAAGGCCTATGCCTTGATTTCAGCATCTGTGAATGAAGAGGTGAGTCCTCATATTTCACCATTTTCAAATGCTTTTGAATCCTTACAAAAGTTGAAGGAACTCTATGACTCACACTCTGAACTTAAAGTTGTCCAATTGATGATTAAATTTTTTAGTCTTGAACTACAAAATGACGATCCTCTTTCTTTATCATCAAAAGTAAGATCTATTATGCATGATATCAAAATCGCTAATGTTGAACTAGACATTTGTCTCATGGATTTTGTCAATGCACTTTATTACACTTATTAAAATTATCTTGAGTCATTTCAAGCAAATGGAAACCTCAAAGAGATTACCTTGACAACCTTGGGAAGAAATTTAATGAGAGAGACAAAGCTTTTGGGAAGAAGGCAACTCCTCAGTCTTATGAAGAATTTGTTGTGTCTTGCACATAGAGAGAAGAATCATACTCAATATTCTTCCAGAGGAAGAGGTGGTCGAAGAGGAAGAGGAAGAAGAAATTTTAGAGGCATGGGGGGTAAGACACACTCAAGGAGAAAAATCTGGTCTTCATTACATATGTTGCAATAGAGATGGATCACATGATGCATCCACATGCAAGTTGCCTTGGGACAAAATTAAGCAGGAAAGAAATGAAGCCAAAGGTAAAACCAACAAGAAAGAGAAAGGTAAAGCACCTGACTCTGCTCAATATGTTGTGGCATATTGTAATATTGGAGTAACTGAAGACTTGTTTAATGCTTCACTTAATTGCCACATGAACTTTAGAAAATATTTTTTTTGAAGAATTTACTGAGAATATTGATGGAGTAGTATACTTTGTAGGCAAATCAAAACTTAAGCCATCAGGGCTTGGCACAATCAAGCTCAAATTGTCTGGTCTTGCAGACTTTCTTCTGCATGATGTTTTGTATATCCCACATCTAAGGAGAAACTTGTTGTCCTTCGAACACATCCTCGAGAAAGGACACACCATTCTTATGTTTGATGGAAAGGTTGAGGTGAGAAATGCATCAGATCACTCACTTGTCATGATGGGGATAGAGGAAGAAAGACTTCTGAAGCTACAAGGTACCTTTGCTCATGCACATAATTTCTCATACAATTCTCATTATGAAGAAGGTACATTTCCATCAAGTCTTTTATGGAATGCTATATTTGGACACTTGAACTATGACATCCTTCGCTTTTTGAAGAAAAATGGTGTTACTGGATCGCATACAATTCTTAGGAAACATAAGCAATTTGATGCTTGTATTCTAGAAAAGCATAGCAAACAATATTTTCATGATTCACATTCTAAAGAACATAAAAAAATTGAACTCATTCATTCAGATTTATGTGGTCCAATGCCTGTTCCTTCTGCATATGGAAATAAATATATGATGGAATTTATTGATGACTACACTAGAATGTGTTGGGTTTATTTATTGAAGAAAAAATCTAATTCTTTTCAAACATTCAAGAACTTTCATACATGGATTTAAAATGATGCAAAATCTCATATTTGCTCTAGTCACACTAATAATGGAAAAGAATACACTTCAAATGAATTTGAAAACTATCTTCACCAACATGGGATCAAACATCAAACAATTGTGCCTTATAATCCCCAATAGAACGGAGTAGCTAAAACAATGAATAAGACAATCTTAAATATGGTACATTACATGATGTTTTTCAAGAATGTAAAATTGATGTTTTGGGCTGATGCAGTTCTATGTGTTGTGTATGTACAAAATAGATTTCCATCTAATCCTATTATAAATAATACTCCTTATGAAATGTTGTATGGCCACATTCCTTCGGTAAATCATCTAAGGGTCTTTGGTTCCACCAGTTATGTCATGATACCAAAAGGAACAAAAAATCAAACTTGGTGCAAGGAGTTGTAAGTGTATCTTCTTAGGGTATTAAAATAACTCCAAATCATACCATCTATATCACGAAGTTAATAAGAATTATGTTATATCTAGAGATGTAATCTTTCTTGAATCTTCCAAAGCTGACAATTTTGTTGAGTGGCATCTTAATCACTTGGATGGATTCGGACATGAAAAATCATTCCAAGAATTTGATAATTAGATTCCACACCTTGAAGGGGTGATTCCTATACTAGATCGATCTGTGGAATCTTCTTCTAAGGCACTCTCTCACCCACATTAAGCTTCAACCACTAATGATACTTTAAGAGTTGTGATTGACAGAATTGGGAGAATCAATCTTGATTCAGTCCCAATTAAGTCAACTGAGCAACCTGGACCATCTAAGAAAGGTCCCAAAATGGTTGAGAAAGACACTTTAAAGTGTTCATCTTGATGAGGTTGGAAAGATAGGAACAAGAAATTCGACTAGGAAAAATGGAGGTGATGTAGATGATTCTAATTCACCTATTGATATGGATGTTTCTTATGATTATGAACTGAATTTGTTTACATATTTTGAACCAATTTCCTTCAAAGAAGTTTCTTCTCATGATTAATAGAAAGAAGCGATTCAAAAGGAGTATGATGCCTTGATAAATAATGGAACTTGGAACATGGCTGATCCTCCATTGGGAACCAAACCAATTGGGTGCAAGTGGGTCTATAAGAACAAGTATAAAATTGATGGCTCACCTAACAAGCGCAAAGCCAGGCTTATGGCAAAATATTTTTCATAGAAGGAATGGGTCAATTATGAGGATAATTCCCCCCCACAACAAAATGGGCTACCATCTAGACACACTTTTCCTTATCAGCTTAGAATAGTTGGAAAGTTCATCAAATGGATGTAAAACCTAGTTTCTTGAATAGAGATCTGAAAGAGAATTCTTTTATGTCCCAGATTGAAGGATTTGTTGTGAAGGGACATGAACATAAAGTATGAAAACTTATGAAATACTTGTATGGCCTCAAGAAAGCACCGCGAGTCCGGTATGAAAAGTTAACTAAGCATCTTCTGAAACTCAACTTCAAACATTATGTTCGTAATGACGCAACTTTGTTTGTCAAGAAAATTGGCAAAACAATTGTATATCTTGTGGTATATGTAGATGATCTTTTAATGACAGGGAACAGTGAGAGCTACATTACATCCATAAAGAAGTAATTGAGGAAATGTTTTCAAATGACCCACTTGGGCTATGTTCACTACTATCTTGGTATTGAAGTAACTTAACATCCGAAGTCTATATTCCTTTCTCAAAAGAAGTACTTTGCACATCTGTTGAACAAGTTTGGCATGACTGAGTGGAATCCTCTGAGTACCTCTAATGGGGCAATCTTAAATCCAACATCAATTGAAGGAAAAGAATTTGAGGATGCAACAAAGTATAGAAAACTTATAGGAAGTCTCAACTACTTGAGTACTACCAGACCATACATTTCGTTTGTTGTTGGAACCCTCTCCAGGTTTATGAAAAAGACTTGTGAGGGACATTGGTCTACTACAAAAAGAGTTCTAAAGTATGTGAAGGGAACCCAAGACTTTGGAATCAAGTATACATAGGTGGGATACTTTAGCTTGATTGGATACTCTGACTTAGACTTCGATGGAGACAAAGAAACTAGGGTATCTACCTTAGGTTATGCTATGAGTCCAGGATCAAGAATTGTCTCCTAAAGTTCATGAAAAGAAGCAGTTCCAGCATATTCCATAACAGAGGAAAAATATGTGGCAACAAATGAGGCAACAAAAGAAATTATGCGGCTCAGGAAAATTCTAGAAGATCTGCAGGTGAAACAAGTACGTTCAACTCCACTCATGATTGACAACACCTATGCAATTAAGTTGGCCAAGAACCTAAAGTTACATGATCAAATGAAGCACATCAATACAACCATCTGATTCGACATCATCTTCAAGTGAAGACAATCCATCTACACCATTGTTCCACTAATGAGTAGATTGTAGACATCGTCACCAAAGCGCTTGGAAGAGAAAAGTTTGAATGATTCAAAACGATGCTTGGACTCACCAACATTCGTTCAGATTAATGGGGGGAATGTTGACACCCAATCATTCGGATTGGGTGAACATTTGTAAATAATATAAATAGTAAATAATAGAAAATGAAGAGACACAGGGAGGTGAAGCCCAAGAGTCTCTCCCTCGTGTATATAACCATTACTAATCTCAACGAATATACAATTTGATTTGAGGAGTTACCTCCTGGCTTGACATTTTGCATCATCAATATGCGGTTATTTCTCCTTGTATTTCTATGATGGTTATGTTGGTTATATGTGGATAATATGGTTGTGATTTCATTGGTATTTATCTTACTATTATGCTGGTTATGTATGTGTTTTATGATAGTAACTATGTATGGCTCTCATCATATTTTTACTTGTAAATGAATGGAAAATATATCTTTGACCTAATAAATGTAGCAAATGATATGAGGGAAAAATGGTTACTTGCGATTCTCAGATACGTATGAGATCCCAATGCTTAAATATGTTGTTTACACATGTAGATTACATATTTTTGATATGTTTGATGAAATACCTGTCATGGCTAGTAGACATCCAATTAAAGGCTTTTTCAAGTATCAGTTTTCATTGTTTCCCTCTTATCTTACTGCTATGAAGGTGTCATTCAATTCTGGGAAGTGACTTGGGCTCTCGGCCTTAAAAGGTGGCTCAAATACTAGGGATGCTAGCATAACACTGAGAGAAATAGTCCCTTGATGTTGGCATGCCTTGTCACGAGAGCATCCAATGCCTCCGAAACACTGGTAGGCCTATAACATGAGAGCATCTAGAGGTCAAGTTCTTAAAAATTTCATTGGGACCTAGGGGCTAGCTACCTAAGTGGTTGGAATGGTTCCTAGGAGTCATGTAGCTGATGTGGAAGGTCTGTATGTTGTGTTTCATCGATTCCACTTCCTTAAGGTCACATGGGAGGTTGAATCTAATCACAGTAGCCTCTTGTCATATGTTTACCCTGGTTGGCCAGTTAGTTGGATAGATGTAGGAGGAGCATGTTATAATAGCTATGCAGACCATGCGTAGTCACGGGAAAGGATGTGTATTATTTGAGATGCACATTTCTAGTGATCAAGGTAATGACTTGGAGGATGAAGATGTTTTAAGCACATACACAGTTCTACAAAAATTTCAAAATGTATTTCCTACAGATATTTCATAGTTTCCACCTTACAAGGAAGTAGAATTTTCTATTGAGCTGGTGCCAAGGGTAGCTCTAACATCAAAGGCACCTTATAGGATGAGTACACCTAATTTAGTAGAGTTGAAGCTGCAGTTGAGGGAAATGCTTCACAAGTGGTATATTTGGCTCAGTGTATCACCATAGGTTGCGCCGATATTATTTGTGAAGAATAAAGATGGTTCACTCAGGCTATGCATTTACTACAGGAAGTTGAAACAAGTGACCATCAAGAAAAGTATTTGTTATTGAGGATTGATGACTTGTTTGATTAGTTGAAGGTAGAAGTAGTGTTCTTGAAGATTTAGCTGATATCTGGTTATCATAAAGTATGCATTAAGTAAGATGACATTTACAAGAAAACTTTCCGGACTAGGTATGGGCATTATGAGTTTATTGTAGTTCCATTTGGTTTAACTAATGCTCCAACTACCTTTATGTGCTTGATGAATAGTATGTTGTGTCTATATTTGGATAATCTTTCTATTGTGTTCATTGATGATATATTGGTATATTCTAAAAATGAAGAAGAGCATGTCGAGCATTTATCATTGATGTTGAGATTGTTGAGAGAGAATCAGTTGTATGCTAAGCACAACAACTGTAGTTTCTTTCAAATTGAGGTACACTACTTGGGACATGTGCTTTCCAAGGATGGCATAACATTGGACCCAGAAAAGGTAAGAGCTATGATGGAGTGGGAAACTCTGGGGAATGTGGATGAGGTGCGATCTTTCACAGGGTTAGTAGGTTATTACAGGAGGTTCTCTAGGAAATTCTCGCAGATTTATTATCTTATCACATCGTTATAGAGGAAAGGCAAGAAGTTTGAATGGACAGAGGAGCGTGCAACCAGTTTTGAGCATCTCAAGCAATTGCTGACACATGCACCAATGTTAAAGATTGTAGATCCGATCAAAGAGTTTCTAGTATGTAGAGATGCTTGTAAGAGAGGAATTGGTGGATTTCTTATGAAGGATGGATAATTGGTATGTTATGAGTCATGGAAACTGAATGAGCACGAACAGAACTACCCAACACACGATCTTGAGTGGGCAATGATCATACATGCATTGAAGATGTGGAGGCACTATCTTCTTGGTAGGCAGTCTATAATGATGAGTGATCATGGTGGTTTGTGGTATCTATTTGACCAACCTAATCTCAATGGAAGGCAAGATCGGTGGTTGGCCATGATTAGTGAGTTCAACTTTGAGATCAGGTATATCAAAATTAAAGAGAATAGGGTTGTAGATGCTCTTAGCGGGTGGATATAGGTAAATCACATAACAGTTATAAGCTCCTACGAGACAAATTTACAGGTTAAGATCTTGTAGGCAGGTCAAAAATATGTCAAGTATATGGATATTGTCCAAAGCTTGCAATAGAATTCACGTAGTACTATAGGTATAGGTACAGAAACAAATACAGGAAGTGGTATAGGTACAGGTGCAAGTAGTGGTATAGGTATAGGTATAAATAGTGGTATAGGTACAAGTATAGGTGCAAGTCCACATGATGTGGACTATCATCTTACGATAGGTGGATTGGTTAGATTTGGGGACAAGATATATGTGCGAGATAGTAGTGAGCTCAAGAAGGTGATCTTGAGGGAGTTTCATGTAAAACCATATTTGGGTCACCCAGGCTATTAGAAGACACTAACAACAGTGAAGAAATTTTATTATTGGATTAATTTCAAGAGATATGCAATAGATTTTATGGCTAGGTGCATGGATTTTCAACACGTGAAGGCAACGTATAAGAATCTAGGTGGGTTGCTACAGCTGACTCTGATTCTAGAGTGGAAATGGGAGGTCATTTCCATGGACTTTATCACAGGTTTATCAAGGACAGTGAGACATCATTATTCCATCATAGTAATGGTGGACATGTGGACAAAGGTAGCACACTTCATTCCAACGAAGTATGCATTCTCAATGAGTGATGTAGCATAGGTATTCATTTAGCGACGTCGTCAGATTGCATGGAGTTCTGAAGAAGATTTTGTCAGACAGGGATGTGAAGTTCACTTCCAAGTTTTGGAAGGACTTATTTGTAGGTTTGGGCATAGAAATGGCCTTTAGTAGAACTTATCATCCATATACAGATGGATATGTAGAAAGGGTCAACAGGATATTAGAGTACATGTTGAGGATGTATGTGATGCATCAACAATGGAAGTAGAAGGAGTACCTTCCACTGGTAGAGTTTTCTTACAACAATGGGTACCAGGAGTCAGTAAGGATGAGTCCATTTGAGGCATTGTATGGGCGGAGTTGTAATACTTCCATTAGTTGGAGTGATCTAGTTAATAGGGTGTTTATTGGACCAGACACGTTGTCAGAAATGAAACAACAAATGCAGGTAACCAAGAAGAATTTGAAAAAAGCACAGGATAGGCTGAAGAGCTATGCAGATCAAGATAGGTTGTTCAAGGACTTCCAAGTTGGGGAACAAGTGTGCTTGTGCATCAAACCGAAGAAGAGCTCCTTGCAGATTGGACCATGTGCCAAACTGTCACCTTGGTTTTGTGGACCTTTCAGGATTATTGAGAGAATTGGGCCTATAACCTATTGACTTGCATTGCCTCCGATAGTGAAATTCCATGATGTTTTCCATGTGTCATTTCTTAAGAAGTATGTTAAATTTCTTGATCATGTGATTGACTAGTCTGTATTACAGGTGGAGCAAGAAGGAGATTCTGCTCGAAACTGTAGTGTATTTTGCAGAGAACGATGCTCATGCTACGGAACCAAGAAATTGAGGAGGTTAAAGTGCAATGGAAGAAATTTGTGCCCAATGAAGCTACATGGGGGATGACAGATCAAGTGCGGGCTATGTATCCTACCTTATTCACCGGTTGAGTGGATTTTTTGGTATATGTATTTGGTATATGTTTTTGGTACATGTTCTGGCGATGTTTGGTATATGCACATATGTATATGGATGTAAATACCTCCATGGGTTGTCATGTCATTATGATGTTATAAAGCTTTGATAAGTGGTATGGGTGTCATTTCATTATGATGTTATACTTTTTATGTTGTCATGTTTGCTTACCTCTCAGTAGGATGATCATTGTAAATACTACAATGGGCTATGTTATAAAGATCCATGGTAAATCTTTTTTTTTTTACAACTACCTTGTTGGTGTAGGTTTTGTTTGGACACTCACGAGGGTGTTTCCCCCAGGGGGGGGGGGGGGGGGGGGGGGAGGGGGTTCTGTAATATCTCTAGTGAAAATTCCATTTATAAAAGTTAATAAAGGCAAAATAATAACATTGGTTGATGGGACACTTATTCTAAATTGAATTTTCGGAAAAAGAATAGGGATGGGGATTACTGGTGATAAACTAATGGCTAAGGAAATTTACAAAGGCAATGGAAAAGGCTTTGGAAAGGAAAAATGGCATTTTGGCACAACTATTTATGAAAATAATGGAAAATAGGAGAAAATCAAGGTGAAATGTCATAGGTTGAATGTGAGAAGGAATTTGAATGAAAATAATGGAAAATGAAAAAATTAGAGGCCTCATTAATATAAAGGCTTCTAAGGATCAGTACACAGACTTTTGTTAGTTTAACTTTGGATATCTTTCTGTGCATTCTCTCTTTCTCATATTCTTGGACAATTAGTGTTTCTTGGAGCACTCTTGGAGGAGTGTGGAATACTTAGATTTTTGGACAAAGAAGGAAAAGGAAGAGCAGGAAAGCACAAGAGGACATTAGGATCAGCTGCTACAATAATTTTTTCATATAAGCACCGATTTCCATGTATGTTTTCCTCACTAGTTTTGGAATGAATGGAATATGCATGTTGTTTATTGCTCATGATATTCATTAGAATGGAGGATTTTCTAGATTGACAGTGAATTTGTGTAGCCTTTCCATTTTTGGGATAGCCATTGCGTTGTGGGTTCATTTTTTATTTTTTTGGTTCTCATGTTTCCTTTAGCTTGGATTGAGTTACTGGTTCTTGGAAGACCTTGTTGGAAAAGTGCTCTGCAAACCCTTGTTGTTAAAATGCTCTTGAAGCCTTGTAAAAGCTGGGGTTGAGTTACTAGTCTTGGAAACCTTCATTGGAAAAACACTTTGGAAGCCCGTGGTGGGTTGAGTTACTAGTCCTAGAAGCCCTGATTGGACAAACGCTTTGGAATCCCAACATCAACTATGGGCTAACTTACTAGTCCTGAAATCCTTGGTTAGAGCAAACACTCTAGAGCCCTAGGATGCTTGGGTAGAGACCAACCTTGTGATGGTTTTGTGATGTATGACTGTGAGGTGGAATCACTATTTGATGGGTTGAGGTGGTTTAACCTCTAGAAGCTCTGGATGGATTTGATTGATGTGTTCTATAAGATCCCACATTCATGTTTGGACTATGGCACGGGGATGACGGGATGAAGAGATATTTCACTCAGCCATGTCTACTGTTGGGTGGTTCGTGGAAGTCCCACAACTGGTTGGCCTTTACATCATTAATGTGAGGTTATTTATCCTTGTTCATGAATAATTTACTAGTTTATATGTGGATTATATGGTTGTTGTTTCTTTGGTATTTTTGTTGTTATTATGTTGGTTATGAGTATGTATTATGATAGTGGCTATGTATGGATCTTATCATGTTTTTACATGTAGAAGAATGAACAATCTATCTATGGCCTAATCGATGAAACTGCATCTAATGTGTTGAAGCATCAATGCTTCTTAGCGATTCTAAGTTTAGTATGAGACCCCTATGCTCAAATTTGTTGTTTAAACCTATAGATTGCAAATTTGTGACATATTTGACGAAATGTTTGACATGGCTAATAAGGGTTCAGCGAAGTCCTTGTTTAGTAAATTGCATTTGTATCATTGTTCTCTTATTATCTTTTAGTTCTCAAAGTGTCATTTAGTTCTGGGCAGTTACGTGGGCTTTGATCCTGAAAAAGTGGCTCAAATCCTAAAGACACGGGTACAACAATGGGAAAAAAAGACTCTCAACACATGCATACCCATGTTGTGGGAACATCTAGAGCCTCCTGGATGCATGCTTTCCCATATCAAGGGAGCATCCAGGGGTTTAATGGTATAAAAACTCAATTGGTCTCAGGGGCTGGTTACCTAAGGGGTTGGGATGGCTCCTCGAAGTTCTGTTACTAATGTGAAAGGTTTGTATTGTGTGTTTCTGTTGATTCCATTTCCTTAATTGAAACATACAGAGTCGAATCATATCATAGAAATTTCTCCTCACATGTTTACCCTAGTGGGTTGGTTACATGGGTAGATGTGGGAGGAGGGTGTTACACTCTGTGGGAGAAACTCAATCTCCAACAATGGGGCCTCAATTTCGATCTGCTAGATACGCAACTAAAACAACTTAGTAAACTTGATTGGGGTAAACATGAGAAACAACTAAAGAATCAACGGGATTAATGGATGGGGGTTGGAGTCGTGCACGGGTCCTGTCAGTAATCGGTAGTCAGGGCAACCAACATAGTTTCGGTGTAGAGGATACAAGCCTAACTCCCGACCTATGTGGACTAGTGAATGGGGTATCTCATTTAGTCAGATCGACCCTTCATCAAAGATGGGGCCTAAGATGTTCGAGATCATAGGAAAGGAGAAAACCTGACTCCAAACACTTTGTTAATTTTATTCGGCAAATTTCTTTATTAATAATTTATTATATTTAAATATAATTAATTTATTTATTATAATTAAGCATTTATTATTTATTATTTAATAAATTTAACTATTAATTAATTAATAAAAAAATAATAATCAATAATATTTTATTAATAATTAAATTAAAATCATTCACAATTTATTTATATTTTAAAAATATTAGTTGATTTTTAAAATTATTATTAATAGTTTATTATGTTCAAATAAAATAAGTTAATTTTTAAAATTAATTAATTCTAATGAAAAATGACATTTTTATTATTTAATGACTTGACTATTAATTAATGGATAATTAATAAGTGAAAATTAATAAATCATCAATATTTAATAAAGTAAATGAATATTGATTAATTAGTATCAATTTAGTTAATAATTAAATTATCTTACTTTATTAAGTTTAAAATTAATAATTTTTTAATAAATATTTATTTATAAATAAATGTGGTTGTGCTAGTCATATATATATATGAATTGACAAAATTTATTTATTTATAAAAATTGTGATTAAAATACAAAATAATTACAGTGTAGAGGTACATAAATCGAAATAAGTAACTATGTTTGATACATTGAGACATGAAGACTTAAAGAGAATAAGTCATCAACTCTGAAAGGAACCAAAATTACTAAAAGAAAATTAACTTAGACACATGAAAATCATAATTTATCCACATTTTTAATTCTAACCAACTAAAACTATGTACACAAAATTCATCAGTAAAAAAAACAATAATTCCACCCTTTGTTGATTTCATTGTTGGCGGGTCCCCACGAATGTACCGCACTCTGAGCCCATCTAATTATTGCTTTTTTTTTTTTTTTTTTTAACACATGGTGAATCGGTAACTATCAAGCTTGATCCAGGGGAGACCCAGGATCAAACCTCATAGTTGCCACTATAACACCAAGAGTATAACCAACCACCTGTAGATCGGGTATACTAATATCCTATGATTTTAGCAAGAGCAGACTCATCGGGAGGGGAGTCCGCCCCTCTAGCCGCCACCCTAACAGGTCACTGTACTCAGTGAGATTTGAACCGAGGTCTCCTGGGCTTCGCCCGAAAAGACCCACCATTAAACCACACATCAGTGTACTAGCCCATCTAATTATTGTTGGGCAAGAGCTAACCAACTTGCCATAGGGCATTAAATTACTGGTTAGGTACATGCCATTTAACTTTATAACACACCCTTGCCCATAACAAGATAAATGAAAAATAATGAGCTGTGTTATAAAGTTAAAGGGCATGCAGCTAACCAGTCATTTAATGCCCTATAACAGACTGGTTAGCTCTTACCTTATCGTTGTAACAGGCATTAATGAAGATATCAACTATCACACGACACCAACGAAGCAGATTTAGAGAGAGCAATCACTGAAAGATAACATCGCGTAGGGGTCTGTATGGTCAACTACCAAATAACATGATTTGCAGAGAGAAATGAGGAGAAGATACGACCAATACGATATTTTATAGAGGCACGTATGTCAACGGAAATGTGTTTAATTTTTATCGTGTTGTTTCTTTCATTTTACCACCAACAATAGCAAGTACGTATTACTCCTTAGGAGTACAGTATAATGCCTAAATGTAAGATCTACCAGTCTGCAGGGATACAATAATGAATAAACGTAAGCACCTGAACTTCTACACGATAAGTAGAACTTATACATAGCATTAAACTATGGTTAACATACAACACACAATTCCGTTTACAATAATAATTTATTCCTTTCGTACGCAAGGAAATACCAAAATAAAAGCCATTACGATATATTTCAATGGATACTCAATAAATATATATATATATATATATATATAATTATAATTTCTTTATTCCTAACCCCATTAAAAAAAAATTTGAAGATTGGAATTTTTCTGCATATATTACTTTAAACAGCTACTATATTGTACATATAAAGGTTGAAAGAATGTTTTATTATATTATTTAATCTTTAGATTTTTTTCGTTATTTTTAATGTGTAGCAATATTTGGATACATTAAAAATTAAAAATAATTATAATAAAATTTTAGTATTTTTCATTTTTCTCATGTTCGTGATTAAATTTTTGTTAAATCATTTCTGTTTTTTTAATGATATTTTATTTCTGTCACGTAGTCACATTTTATAGAAATTTATTTCATCAAGTAATTTTATTTCATTAAAGTGAGTAGTTCATTTTTATTTCTCTCTTAATTTTTTTATATTTTAATTTAAAATAATTTATGTTTTCAAGGAAGTTATGGTCAAATGTCTTTAAGGGACAAAAATACAAAAATTATTAGGTGGGGTGGCTTTAGTTTCTAGAAAAAGGACAGATGTGGCAAAAACACAAGAGGGTTGTTAGCTACAAGATGAATGGAGTGAGAGGAAATTCCCTCCGTCCTATGTAGTTGTCTAGTTGTATAAGATGAAATTGTTGACTCCTGTATAATCGTTTGGTTTCACATAATCTAATTCCAGCTTGATTTAAACTCTTTTTCATAGTGTGATTGATCTACATAACCTTGTGCCTCCTCCCATATCTACACCCTCTGAATGTTATAACCGCAATGCAGTGAGGGTTCCTTGTTGAGATAATTAACCCATTGAAGGATTAGATGGACATAGGTTTCATATCAATGATCTCAGGCATAGAGAGAGAGTGAATTTGAAGTTATTTTTTAATTATGTTCAATTCGGGATTAACGAATCTAATTCCTATTATAGGTCGAACCAGTTATTTCTAGCTCACACCAATTAACATGATGTCAAAATCCTTGTCATCTTTCCTCTTAAGTCTCAGTTGTGAGGTCTCGAGATTGTGCAAGTGTGAGTAAGTGTCGAGATACATTCCATTTCCCCATAACTAGAATATGAGGTTTTACTCTAGCGTGGGATTTTGCTCCAAGCACTATATTTCTCTTTGAAGTCCCAAAAAACCAGCTGGTTCCTATGTGGGGTACCATAACGGTTTGCTTGAACAAGAAGGGAGGCCTCAAAATCTTGTTGTACTATAGATCTGGGTTGTCACATCTCCTCTCAAATCAAGGACAATAATTTTTTTTTATTTCTTTTTTTTGGTGGAGGTGTAGTTTATCCCTCTCTAAAAAATGTATATTCTTACTTATTTTTACTAGCAACTTTCATATATGAATATTTATTTATAGTCATGGTGAGTGGGTTATGGTCTTAATACCTTCCTATGTATTCCACTACGTATGTGTTGGGTTACTTGTAATTGATTCCTCAATTATAATGTAAATGGCTAACCACTCGGGATGCTCATATTGGTTTAATAGTTTCCTTGGAGAATTGTGGTATATACATTACATTCTACACATAAGGCTTATACTTTAAAAGTAGTGCTCTTCCTCTATATATGTATTAATGCAACTTTGGGAAATAAAGATTTGGGAAGAAAGGGTGCCACTCTCCCACTAAATACGTATTAAATCAACCCTTCATTAGTGTGGAGTTATGATTTTTATTATAACTGGTCATTTCACACACGTCCCCTCTACCATTAGTCATGCCTATACTCCGTCAATTGGCACGCATGTGCCTAAGCATTTGGGAACCAATCCACCATATACACCTCAATGCGAGCCATGTGATAGTCATACGATCTATCAGATCCTCTATGCATGGACAATTGGGATTAACTAACATTTGTTTTTTCTAAGTAAAACTGTTCTATTAAAAAATTGTGAAATAAAAATACATCGAGGCTCCGGCCTCTGCGGTGCATAACAACGTTATGTCATGATTGTCATAACAAGAACCTCAACTTCCCTTCGAGGGGAAACAAGTCTGAGTGAGATAACAACAAAAAACCCACATAGGGGTTCTAGTTCTAAATCAATTAAAACATACCAAAAAATTTGAAAAAACATTAGTAAAAACCTCATACAAGAAGCTTGTGAAACCTCCGTTGAGCTGCAAGGTGACACTTGGCGACTACACATATGAGTTGGGCACACTGACCATGAAAGGGACCCCCTCGATGTCGTAAGGGTTGGGCTCTTCCACAATGCGACAACATACTCATCCTCTGTTGACGTGCTGCACGGGTTGCCACTTGATGTTTGAATGCCTGTTGAGATGCCCTCCGCTGAATGCAGGCCAGATGTGTCATCTGCGGTGCCACCAACAACCTTCATACTACCCTCTCTGCCCTCAGTAGCATGCTTGTTGCCAACCAGCTCTTTTTCATCTAAAGTTTCAATTTTTCCAACCTCCTGCTACTTTCCTGGTTCACTCTCATCCCTATTCCTCTTAGTTGCCTTTTGCTTTGCGCCAATGTTCCTTCTCTTCGATCTACAGTCGTGGGTCTAAGCATCCTACTCAGCCTGCGAACTAGTATACTCATTAAAGGTTATTTTAACCGTGACTAAGATTTCTGGCCGAACCAGCGAACTCTAGAAGCGAAATTGGGTAGTATGGTGAGAGGGGTGAGGGGGGGGTGAAGGAATTCTCAGTTTGGGTGGTTGTGTTTGTGCTTTGGATGCCATCGGCCTGTGACTGCTCTCTACCACTACATGTATCAGGGTATCTTCCAGAGAAGGGAGCAGCAGAATCAGGGCTGGGAGCTGTGGGGGGCGTATGCTTTCGCCTTGCCTACCCCCGCATCTACTCCGTATGTGATGTTGAGTGCGCACCATGACTGTGATGGTCTCAAGATTTGCACGTGGGGAGGCTGAGGTTTCTTGGGGATTGAATTGGTTGTGCCAAGGAAGAACAAAGGAATTCTGAGCATGAGAGGACTCAGTAGAATTAGCGGGTGGCTCAGAGGAGGGGCTAGCGGTAGAGGCCGAGTGGAAGGCGAAATGAAAAACCAGGCTTTGAGTGAAGTGAATTCCCGAGCCTAAATCAATGTAGCAGAGGAGATTGCAGCACCTCCCCATGGTAGTGCCAGAACTAGGTGTTGCAGTGGCCTGAGGGCAGTGACATTGCAGAGGCAGAGGATAATGGATAGGAGCGGTGGTATAATTATCACCAAAGGTCATCTTTGCTTGGAGCAGAGGTGGGTAGTTACAGATTTGTTGAAGACGACGCCCACTTAAATGCCATTTGTGGCTGGTGCTAATGGCATTTTCAGATTGATGTGCTGGGTTATGGAGGGCCATGTGGTATGGCCACATGACGTCCCATTCTGTCGCCACCTTACTGTCTTTGCTAGGCATCCGCATCCGAGAGATGTGCTTCCTTGTGCACCAAGTGAGTACAGCCTTGTAATTGAGCATGGTCATGTAAGATATTGATTGTTCCCGACTGTAGGACTTGATCCTATTCAACTCCTATGTTTGCTAATAGATCGGCCACCTTGTTGTTTTCTCTTTTGACGTGAATGAAGGTAGTGGCTCATCTATTTTTCATCCATTGCTCTATTAGTTCGAGTCGAGCTGCTAGTCTCCAACTGGTAGCGACTCTCGAAGTTGTGGTTCCTAGTTGTATTTGGGTAACCATGTGTATCAAAATTTGCGAGTCCCCTTCTAATATGATAGGATGAAAATT
Source organism: Pinus taeda (assembly GCA_000404065.3). Classification (NCBI taxonomy): domain Eukaryota; kingdom Viridiplantae; phylum Streptophyta; class Pinopsida; order Pinales; family Pinaceae; genus Pinus; species Pinus taeda. Next base: position 217,708 of record APFE031743565.1, read on the forward strand.
ATATTGATGTGCTAGGTTCATACCTTGCCAAAATCCTTCAAGTTCTGTAGAGTTACTTGTGTCCCATCTGATTGAACCAAAGTATATTAGCAGAGGTCGGCCTTCTTGATCTCTGAATATTCCACCATGTCCTGCTTTACCTGGGTTGCCTTTTAAGGCCCCATCAAAATTTAGTTTGATCACATTTGTTGGAGGGGGGTTTCTAATGTGATGGCTGCTTGTTGATAATGCTGGCTTTGTTGGGATCAATTTGAACCTGTGGGAGCTTTAATTGCTAGTTGTCCCATATACTCTATTCCTGTGCCTGAGTGAGAAAGTCCTTAACACTCCATTGTTAAAGAGCAAGGGTTTCTTGAAAGTTCTCACCTAAATTGGTCAAGATGATCTCCAAAGTAGTGCTTTGTTTTTTGAAGATTCTTTTGTTTCTTTCCTTCCAACCTGTCTATAAAAGGAAGCCGAGGAGAATTGTCCATAGCGCATTTAAAAGTTTGCTTTTCTATGGCACAGGGGGTCAATTGTGGATGGTAACTTTGATATCTCCCAAGATATTGCAAGGTCACTGACATCTGAAAGTGAGGTTTTCCCATAATTGATTAGCCATGTTGCCGGAATCCATGAGATGTAGAATAGTTTCTCCTTGTTTTTGACAATTAGGACAATAACAGGGTCCATGTAGTCCTCTTTTAATTAAATTATCCCAAGTGGGAATTCTCTGATGATAAAGCAACCAGGTGAAGGTAGATATTTTGGGCCATATTCCTGTAGTCCATAGACGACTCCAAGCAGGATCTGCTGGTTCCTGTGCTTGGAGCATCAACTTATATCCTTCTTTTGTTGTGTATGTTCCCCTTGGAGTCTAACCCCATCTCAGAACATCTTTTCTAGTGGTGCGTCTGATTTCCTGCTGATGAGTTGCTTGTGTAGATCTGAGTAATAGTCTTCAGTTTCATGATGTGTTATCTCTTTAGAAGTTTTCCATTGCCTAAAGCCTTGATTATTACTTTGAGTCCAATAATGTGATACATGGTCAATTTTGTTGAGGTTATTTCCATCATGATTTGTAGGGGGAAGGATTTCTGCAATTTTTGGCCTCTGTTACCACGAGTCCACCCAAAAATGTGCAGTTCAACCATCGCGTATCTCTGAGAAGTTGTGCATTTATATTAGCTATTTATGGTGCTTTGCTACATTCCAGATTAGAGATCGAGTGTCTGTAGTGGTGATTCTAATCAGCTCTTCCTAAGGACAATTATTCGCATATTTTGCAATCAATAGTTGGGCCCATGGCTTTTGTGGGCTTGAAACCCATTGCCACCATATTCGTGCTCCCATCAATGTATTACTGTGTTGCGGGTCTCACAATCCTAGACCCCCCTTCTTTTTTGGTGTGCAAATAGTGACCCATTTTACTAGCGCCCATTTGTTGTTTTGCACAGTGGAGCCCCATAAAAAGTTGTGTTGCAAATATTTGATCTTTTTAAGTGCCCATTTTGGTGCTGCAAGAACCGAGAAGAGATAGAGAGGCATGGACTGTAAAACCACCTTTATCAGAATAAGCTTGCTTGTAATGTTGAGAGTTTTGTAGGTCCAGGACGATAAGCAGTGTTTGATTTTCTCAATGAGATGGTTCTAGGAGGCATGCTTTAAGTATCTATTAGTGGAGTGCCCAAGTATTTAGATGGACGTTTGGCTTGTGAGAATCCTATGATTCTGGCGATTATTCACCAGGTGGCAGGAGGAGTGTGGAATTTTTTTTTTGAGATTTTGCTGTATTAATGGTTGTTCCTGAGGCCATGGAAAAGGTGTCTAGCAGGGCTTTGAAAGCATTGGCTTCACTGACTGAAGGATGTCCAAACAACATATTGTCATCAACAAATTGTTGATGAGTTATAGCAGAGGTTCCATGGGCAGAGATGCCTCTGAGTTCGTGAGATTGAACAACATTTTTTATAAGGCGACCCAGACCTTCTGCCATAAGAATAAAGAGGAAGGGGGATAAAGGGTCACCATGATGAATTCCTTTGGAAGGGGAGTAGGGTTTTGAGGGGATTCCGTTAAGTAGTATGGAGCAGAAGGGGGATGATATGAGATTCATAATCCATGTAACCCAAGTCGGGCTAAAGCCAAAGGCAGTATGCAATTATTTTATATAGGTCCAACTTGTTTTGTCAAAAGCTTTAGAAAGATCGATTTTAAGAAGCATTCCTGCTTGTTTGTTGTTCTTTAAGGAATGAATAATTTCATGAGTCAGTATGATGCCATCCAATATTTCACATCCTTCAACATAGCCATATTGCTTCGGCGAAATGAGAAGAGGGAGAAGCTGTTTGAGGCGATTGGCAATGACTTTCGAAATGATTTTGTATATGACATTGCACAAAGCGATGGGCCTGAACTTCTCCAGAGTACTCGGCTGATCTTCTTTGGGTATGAGAGCTATAAATGTTGCATTGAGTGAAGGAAGTAGCCAATGCATAGCTCGTGATTCTTCTACCACTTTCGAAACTTCCTCTTTGATTAAATACCAAAAGTGATGGTTGAAGTTAGACGTGAAGCCATCAGGTCCAGGAGCCTTCCAATCTTTCAGTTCAGCTGAAGCAGATTCTACTTCCATCATAGTAACCGGTCGCAGCAAGAGCTGATTGTGCTCTTTTGTTATGATTCTTGGAATATGTTGGAGTATTTCATTTATTGCAGGTTGTTTATTTGTAAGTGGCTCTTGATGTACTGTTTTGAAGTGATTGGTGAGCTCTCTCTCAATATCTTCATGTTTCTCCATTCGCTCTCCCTATGGATTTTGAAGGTGTGCAATGGTGTTATTCATTCTTCTTTGGATAGTTGTGCGCTGAAATAATTTGGTGTTTCTTTCCCCTTATTTTAGCCATCTGATTCTTGACTTTTGTTTCCTTCTTTCTTCTAGTTCCGTGCGAAGAGCTTGTTCTTCACTTGCTAAAGTCTCTGTTCTACCTCCTGTAATGATCTTCTGTTGTAGCTCTATCATGTTTTGCTCAAGCACCTTTTGACCTTGAAAAATATTACCGAAGGTGGTATGATTCCAGTGCTTGATTTTCCTTTTGATATGCTTCAACCTCTGTTGGAATTTATACATAGTTGAGCTGCTAGAGGGAATAAAACTCTCCCAAGCTGATTTGACTATATTTTTGAAATCAAGGTGAGTTAGCCAAAAAGTTTCAAAGCTGAATGGTTTCCTGTTAGAGTTTCTAGGACTCGTCCATTGAAGGGAAATGGGCCAGTGATCTGAGCCTATAATGGGGAGTATAGATGCAGTGATATCACCTCCCAGATGTACAGAGTTATTTTAGATGAGGAATCTGTCCAACCTGGATGTGATTTGTTGGGATCCTAACCTTTTATTATCCCATGTGAAAAGACCATTATCAAATGGTAAATCAATTAGCCAATTATTTTGAATATATTCTTTGAAGTTGCTGCTTTCACTGTCGAGCTTCCTTCTGCCTCCTTTTTTTCCCCCAGCCTAGTGATCATATTGAAGTCTCCGCCTATGATCTAGAGTGGATGTGTTCTTGTGGAATTGAGAATTTCTAACATTTTTAGCAACGCACTCTTTTGCATAGAATCTTGAGGGAAGTATACATTTGTCAAGTGACCATGTATATTGGTTCCGATGATGTGAAAAGTGACTTGGATAAAATGATGAGATGCATGAAAGTCTGTAAGGGAGATGTGTTGTCTGTTCTAGGCTATAGCACGTCCCCCCGAAGCTCCTGTTGCATCTAGCGTGATAGTTTGGCATCCCGACCAGGCTTTGGATAAAATGGAGGCTAATGTGCTAGTATTACACTTTGTTTCTTGCATGAATAGAATATGTGTTTTTTCATGCTGTATCATGTTGTTTATCATCTTGTATTTCCTGGGACTGTTAAGTCCTCGAACATTCCTTGAAATGAGCTTCATGGTTGACCAATAGGTAAGGATCTGCAGTATTTAGTTAGCTTGGAGCACCTTCCGAACTCCATTAACATTTCCCCAATGAGGATGGTGCTATAAATCTGTCTTTCTGCCTCTTTTCTTCCCATCTTTGGTGATGTGTTTCCCATCCCAGCTACTTCCTTGTTGTATGCCCGAGGTTCTGTGTTGGTGCACTCTTAAGAGTACCACTTGTAGATTTTCAAGCTACTTGTCTGGTATTTTGTCAAACTCTTTCTTTTTGCACGCTTGTTCTAGAGTAAAAATGTCTAGGTCTCCTAGATCAAAGCTTTCTGGTTCTTCTTCCATGTCGCTTTGTTGACTTCTCTCATCCATATGGTGGTTTGTTTTGAGTGGATCTATCAACAAGTTGTCAATGTCCATTCCTTTTGCGAACCATAGGGCTTTGTTGTAATCTCGAAGGGGGATAGGTTGAGAGGTTGTTGGTTGCGGATTTGAGTTAGTCACCAAGGATGGTTGACTAGCATCATTAGGAGTAGGTACAACAAATGGTTTGGTGGATGGAGTAGAAGTTTTCTTGACTATATTGGAAGGATCTAATTCTGGCATATCTAGGTTTGAGAGAAGGTCAAAACTATTGCTAGAGGATGGTGCATTAGAGGAAGGTACTGCGTTTTTTGGTGCAGTAGGAGGTTTTTTGTTATGCTTCTTTCGATTAGCAACTTTGGTAAACCCTTCAGCGTTAGACTTTCCCACATGGTCTGTAGATTCAGGAGGGGCATTTAGAGTACAATCACAGAATAAGTGTCCATGGGCATGGAATTTCCTGCATCTAAAGGGCACATGTTCATTATCTATGGGTTGAATCCATTGAAAGTCATCATGAAGGAGACTTACCGAGTCCGTAAGTGCCTTGCCTAGTTTCATATAAACAGATATGCGAGCATATGAGGTGTACCTGTGAAGCTTTGTTTCCTCTGCAATCTTTATGAATTCTCCTAGCCCGTTGCCAATAACTCTGAGTGATTCTTCATCCCAATATTCCAGAGGTAAGGAATACATGCGAATCCAAACTGGTGCCCAACTAAAGTCTTCCTTGTCTGGATTGAATCTTTCTATCCAATCTCGTAGATACAAACCCGCAGCATTGAAGAAATAGGGTCCTCCATCTAGAACACGATTTCTGTCTTCAATGCAGTTGAAGATGGCAGTGAAAAAACCTTTGGGGCCTAGCTGTAGGGTAACACGTCCCTTGGGCTTCCACTATGAGGTTATCCATCCTTGCAGAGCTTTTTCAGTAGGCCAGTAGCCTATAAATTTACCTATAAACACATGGTCTTTCATATACCATATTTGAGCATTGATTCTATGACCGAGTAGATCAATCTTGGGTCGTTCTGCTACAATGGGCTTGCAAGTGGAAGATGTCACCTTCTTTGGTTCTTCAGGTGTTGCACGAATGTTCTCTTTTCATTATTTACATCTGCCATTTTGTTCGTTCTGCTCTTCCAATTGAGGGCTATTCATTTTTGTCTTCATGAGGTCGATTTCCATTGTTGCGACCTGTGGGGAGAGGCCCTGTCTGAATGTTCATTGGCTATTTCTACCAGTTTGGCAAGACCCACGCTAGCAGCTATACTTCTTGATTCTGAGTGTTTTCTTTCTTTGTCCCGTGGAAGGGTTTGTCAAAAACCCCAGTACGCTCTCATAACCTTGGGATTAACTGACATTAAATCAATGGTAACCATAGATTGTTCAAACCATACTATATCCTTTCACTGAATCTCGAATTATTCACCATTCTTATGTGTGAACTTACCCTACTTCGCTTGGATTAGTTGTCACGCAGCTCCTAGATGGTGGTAGATGGCTATGTTTCCAACTGTGATGGTTACTTTCAGTCGCTCTGCATATGGTAAGCCTTCGTTGTGCTATTGACATGCTAACTATGACAATGTGGTTTTTTTTTTTTTTTAATAAGATCTTCACAAAGTCATCCCTTTTTTGCGCTGAGTCTGTAAATTATAATCCAAGTTTATTAAGTTTTGTTGGTTTACAATTTATTCTTTACGGTTGGTTTGACATGACGTTGTAATGATTACCATCATGGTTCGTCTTTTTGAACCATAACTACAACACCCTGATTTTTTTCTCACTAGCTCACTCTCACGCTCATTTACGCTGTCAGGTACATTTCAATTCATTATTTATCTTATTCAAGTTACAACCTTTACCCATATATAATTACATATTGTATGTGAATTATCAGTTTCCTTTAGATGACCGAATTTGTGATGGGGTTGATAGGTGCATTCCGCTTTGGTCTCGTGCAATTACTACCCCTATACACTTTTCTCTCTTACAGGGTTTGAAAAATGCAGCGCAACCTCCTGGTACACCCTCAGTTCGCTACTAGAAAAAGTCCAAGACGAGACTCACTACAGTACTTGGAGCCCCTTTGGTCGTCCTTAATGTTAACTGATTTCACCTCTTCTTCTCGAGTTTGATAATATTGCTACTTGATGATGATAGGGTCTGCTAGACTTTCCCTAACTGATGTTAACCTTACCGGTCTGACTTTGCTTCTATTCGATTATTGTTGCAATAATACGGGTATATCGGTGCACTTGAACATGCTCGCCTCCTTTCGCAACGCACCTAAACATGCTTACCTCCTCTTGTGGCCCGATGGCCATGGACATGTAAGATTCATATCAAGTAATATTTTTTTCCTTTCCCTTGGGTGATTTCATACAATCCCACACCATACTAAAACTTTGGTTTCTCCCATCTTGCAGGTGTGTTGCACTGATATGCCAAAGTAAATCTTGCCCAAGGAAATTGACTTTGTCTGTAATGCCCAGAAAACCCTTTTCTCTTACCAGGATAGTTCAAATTCCATTTTCCTTTGTGGTTCTTCTGTCAATGGATTTTCTATCCTGGGATGGATTTGAAAGCATCCCTCTATTACTTGTTCTCATAAACAAAAATGTCAGTTGTTATTTAGTCATTCTTTGTATTTGGCCATGAAAACTCGTTGTTCTTATCTACTCCTCCTCGAAGACTACTTGTCCAGACTGAGATATGCTTTGTTTCTTTTTTTCATGCTTCAACTGGGCAACCCAGTCTCCAGATTATTATATCCCTCGACATGCTTGTTTTATACTATACAAAGTTCTTTTATGAGCATTATGAATGCAAAGAGTGCCCCCAGTTTCAACAATCGATATATATATATATATCAACGCTAAAATACATTTGAATATTTCCAGACATGTGTCCTAATTTAGTACAGATACCAGTGATGTAAGTTCTATTTTTATGGTCTTTCATATATATATTTTTTCTTAAATGTTTCAGTTCCTCTTCTCTTTGTTATCTGTTAGGTTTTTCCACTCCTACTTTTATACCAATGTCTATTGTCTAAATTTCTTCCTTATTCATGGCATCACCATAATCTATACTGAATGACTGCTAGTTAACATCTGTAGACACATGTAGTTATTTATATATGTATACCTATGTCCTTAGATGACTCTATGACTTACTCAGTTCTACATGTATAGTTTCAAATGTGGTGGTAATTTTTGTGTGTACAAAGACACGTAATTACATGTTTTATTAAGTGCGTACTTAAATGTCGCGTGATATTATCTCCTTTTTGTGCCGCTGGCATACTCTGTTGAAATTATGGTATAAATTACTTCTGTAAATGGTAATGACTTCCCAATTAATAATATACTCTATCATATCATTTAATTGCATGACTACATGTAGATATATTCAACTAGGTACCTACAGGTTCATGGATTTTCCATTTCTACAGTTACATATAAATGTTCTGCTTAACACCTTATACAGTTACATATAAATGTTCTGCTTAACACCTTATAGCTGTTAAGTATGATTAAAGATTCATATTTTTTTTATAAAAAGAATGACCATCAGATGACTATATACTACAGATTCAAACTTATTTGTTTCATCTTTTGTGTGATCTCCTAGTATAGTATTCTCTTTTTCTTAAGCATAATTTAAATACAGGAAATTAAAAAATAAAGTTTGTATTGGCTGATCACTCTACTTTTCACCACTTATATTGCCCCTTCTGAATTAATATTCAAGTTTTATCATTAATAACGTCTATCCCTTCTCTATAATTCATAATTAAGCTTACTAGTAAAACTGTTTTGCATCATAGGAATAAAAACTACTATTAATCTGACTAACCTCCTTTTTTTTATATTACGATGCATACCTATCAAACAAACAGTAAGGTCCTTCTCCTAACAGAGTTTCATTTCGACCCACGGAGACATTGTTCCTAATTACCTACATCTTTACAACAAACTCAATTCTTCTAAATAACCAGTGTAATATTACTAGAACTCTGGAATACACCATTTTCATATGATCATTTCTGATAAGAGAATAAAATAAAAATTAATTCACATCCAAAGGCGAACTTTTAAGACATTCCTTTAATACAAAAGAACTCTTTTGTCTTAAAGAATCACTTTTTATTTTAATTCTTTTACATTAAAATTTGATATCAGAGACAAAAAAAAATTTAAGACAAAACTTTGTATTTAAGACAAAAAAAACTTAAGAGAAATATATTTTAAAACAAAATTTTAAATTTAAGACAAAAACAGTTTAAGACGAAAAAAATTTAAGGCAAAACTTTATATTTAAGACAAAAACAGTTTAAGACAAAATAGTTTAAGACACTTATTTTAAGACAAAACTTTATATTTAAGACAAAAATAGTTAGAGACAAAAATATTTTAAGATAACTTTATATTTAAGACAATAGCCACTTAAAACGAAACTCATTGAAGACAATTAACAATTAAGACAAAAACATATCAATTTAAGAAAATATTATCTAACAACTACAAAATTGACTCTGACATTGGACCCTAAGTTTGCCATTTTGCAGGCTACTACTATATCACACCTATACCAACAGTACTATTTCACTTTCCATTCATGTTATCTTATATAAAAAAATTTCGTGGGGGTAGCTTACTCTAAAGAACGTGAAAACCTTTCCTGACAAGATTTCCGAGACATTAATTACTCTTTTGTCCCTTCGACCTTTCTAGATATGATTAGAGACAACTTGTATGTCATTGCACTTGACACTACTACAGAGAGGGGAATTTTAAGACAATAAATCTTTTTCCTTAAAATTTTCAATATGAGGCACCATTGAAAAAGGTAAAGGATTAGGGGTTCATCTTTATGCTATTGATGGGTTCTTCGCCAAGTGGAGTGTTGGAGGGTGACAAAAACTAATAGGATTTAGGGCATTGGAGGCCGAAAAAAGAGGTGTGCATCGTGAGAGGAGCAATGGAGGCACTTTCAATGAACGTCGATACGTGGTAACATAGTTGGAGTACTTTTCTTAGTCCCATCAATTGTGATTGAATATGTGTTTTTTGACTGTTTTATTTATTTGAACGCTACTTAAGTCCATTGGTTGTTGTTGTTAGCACATTTTTGTGCTAGATTGGCAACTTGGATTAGATTCACTGGAAGGATTGTTGAAAAATGCAGCAAAAAATTCTCAATTTGATTTTTCCTTGATTAAATTGAGACAATTTGAATTTCCACATCAGCAGACAACTTGGATGCAATTAACTTGTATGAAATGGCTTATGTCATCAATTTTACTCAATAAATTCAAGTTGGAGGAGTTAAAGTTCAGTTAAGCATGTGTGATTGCTAATTTATAGCAATCAAAGTCAATTATCTCAAGTCTTTTTGAGTTAAACTAGTTCTAATTGTTTGAGGAACTAGTGGAAGGCTAATTGTGCAGTGGGACTGCAGTCAAATGCAAGGATCATCTAGTTAACTCATCAATCAACCCAAAATAGCTAGTGTATGCAAAGAATTCAAGTTCCCTGACTATGAAGGAGATTCCAAGGCAATGTAACACTGGTTGTAGACTACTCTTGAGCGCATAGGTGCTGCAGGCAATCACATGATCAACCTTAGGAATTGTGCAATCCATTTTGGAAAAAATCCTAAATAATAGGGCCCTAATTTCTCAAGGAATTGCACAAGGAAATAGGTGCTCAAGTAGAGACAGAAAATGACGAAGTTTGGGTTTGGGCTTCTTAGTGAGCAAAGAGATAGGTTATTCACTTACATGTTGTGCAGAGTTGAGTAAAGCAATTTTAATACATCTATATTCATCAAATTGATGCAAGAAGGCATTGAAGTTTTTAGCATAACGAGAAAAATATTGTGTGCATGTGTTTTATTTCTTATTGCATGTCTAAATTTTTTTTTCTAAATTGTGAATTAACTTCCATAGAGTAGTAAAGTTGGTCTGTGTCTTGTGATTTTGAAAATAGTTCATGAGCAATTGCAAATTTACACATAATTTCTAGATCATATCATAGCAGGATTCACATTAGAATAGGAATTTCAAATTTGTTTCTCAAGAGGTTCAAATTTGCAGTTCAATGTAGCAACATCTCTTAAGAGCTGAGAATATGACCTTCAATGGGTTGAGGCTAGAGTATGCCTTGGAAGGCAACTCTAATTTCATGGACTGGAAGGATCGCATGGAGGAGGTATTCAATGAAATTGGATTTCCAGAATACATCAAGAGAGAAGTTACAAAACCAACATGAATCTCATGCTCAAAACCTTGCTCAGTGGAAGAAAGTTGTAGCGAAGTTGTGGAGAATAATATTGGAAGGAGTATGAGACCATAGTGTCAACAATCTCCATGGGAAAAAAAATCCTTATGCAATGTGGTAGGAACTGACAAATCTGTTCTAGACTAGTAGTGACAACAAAAATTTGCTGCTCAAGGACAAACTTTGAAACATCAAGATGTAGAAGAATGACTTTATCCTGTAATATTTGAGGAGGTTCACATAAGTTCGTGATAAGATTGCAGGAGTTGGTGTTATTGTTTCAAGGGATGACTTGGTAAGCATATCCCTTTTAGGCCTTCCCAAGAGTTGGCATAACTATCAAGATTAAGTTAATGGGAGGGAGAAACTCTCGAATTGGGAACACTTATGGAAAATTTTGGTATAGGAGGAAATAAGGCAGAATACTAGAGATGGGACCTCATGCAAGGGAAAGGATGAAGAAAAATTTGCATTGGTTGGAAAGGGAAAGAAGGGAAAAGGGAAGAAATCTCAAACCAAACCAAAATCTAGCCAAGGGGGAAAGAAGAAAGAATTGTCAAAAATTAAATGCTTCCATTTTCATGAATACAGGCACTATGCCACAAAGTGCCCGCAGAAAAAGGAAAGAAAGAATACGTTAAGAGGAGCAGCAGGTGAAGCCTTGGCTTCACAGTTTGACCTTGACTTTACCCTTATCACATGCATGTCCAACATAGTGATGGGGAGTGTGTGGTACTTGGACTTAGGTGCATTGTTCCACATGACAGGGTGTAGAGATTTTTTCAGTGACCTGGAGGAGAAATGTCTCCAAATGCACATCGAGCTACAGGATTATGGAAGGTACAACATGACCGGTATTGGTACAGTCACCTTTTAGAGGGAGTCAGGCTCCCCTCTTAGGCTCAAGGACATCATGTTTGTTCTAGGCCTAAAGAAAAATCTCATCTCTATTGACATTTTGGAAGACCGTGGTTACGACGTGATCTTCAACAAAGGAAAAGAATTTGTGAGACACATAGCCATGGGACAGGTGAAGAATATTGAGGTTTGTGTGAAGAATATAAATAAGTTAGATTTGGAATATTGTGTTGCATTAAGCATTAAGGAAGAGAAAACGCAAGGCCACGACGTAGGTGAGCTTTAGCACATAAGACTTGGCCATTTGCATCATGGCACCTTGAATATTATGCAACAAATAGCCACTAGCCTCCCTAAAGGATCACTTGAGCAACAATATGTATACAAAGGATGTACCTTTGGGAAGTACATAGAATCCGCATTCCATGATCGGGACAAAAAAGTGCATGTAGTCCAAGAAAGGATCCTCTCTGATGTCTATGGACCTTTCTCAATAGCCTCCACTATCAGACACAAATATTTTGTCCTTTTTTATTGATGTCCTCTCACATAAGTGTTGGATCTCTTCATGCAGAAGAAATATGATACATTCTCCATGTTCGTAGAATTCAAGGCACTGGTTGAGAAAGAAACCAACAAGGAGGTGAAGTCCCTCAGGAGAAATAATGGAGGTGATTATGTGTTGAATGAATTTAAAAATTTATGTGCGAAAGAAGGCATTTGACGAGAGTTGATAACACCCCACAACCCACATCAGAATGGGGTGGTTGAGAGAAAGAACCATAGAATTTTGGGAGCAACGAGGGTGATGTTGCTTGACCAAGGCCTACCTCTGCATTTGTGGGTTGAGGAATGAAATACAACATTTTATTTGCAGAACCGAAGTCCTCATCGAATTCTTGGCGTCATTACACCGAAGGAGGCTTTCTCAAGAAGAAAGTCAGATGTGTCACACTTCAATATTTTTGGAGCCTTTGTTTACTACCGTGTCTCCAAAGAATCAAGGAATAACATTTAGTCGACTGCAGAACTCGGGGTATTTGTGGGTTACACAGAAACTCCACACAACTAACATGTGTACTTGCCATCACTCATAATGATAGTGGTGTGAAGGGATTTAAATTTTGATGAGGAGAAAGCTATGTGGTGCTCTCTTGACATAGAACTTTATATCTCATGAAAAGATGAGATTTTAGCTCCAAAAGAGGAACCTCATGAAGTTGTAGAGTAACCAAAAATTGTGGAGTAGATAGTGGAGACATTTACTAAAGCAAACCCTCTAGAGAAGGTAGAAAAAGAACTAAGGAAGTTGATAGACTTGTGGAAGATGCGAGGGAGAATGTGGGATATCCTTCAAATTTGCATAAGCAAATGAGGTCACCCGAGAGGTACACTAGCTACGTGGCTCTTATGACTGAGCTTATAGAGATTGAGGCATCCTATTTGAAGAAGAAATAGAGCAACCTATATAGGTTGATGTAATGGTGGAGGAATACGAATCCATTGCAAAGAACAATGTTTGGGAAAAGGTCCCAAGACCATCATATACATCAATAATGGGTTTGAGATGGATCTTCAAGCTGAAGCAGACAATAAAAGAAAGCATAGAGAAGTATAACATCATATTTATGGCCGAGGGGTACTGTCAAGTTGAGGGAATTGACTATGAGGAGACATTTCCTCTTGTAGCAAGGTACTCATCCATTAGATCAATTCTTGGTTTGGCAATGTAAATGGGGTGGAATATTGACCAGATGGGTGTAAAAACAACATTTCTCAATAGCGTTAATAAGGAGGAGGTGTACATAGAGTAACAAAAAGCTTTTTAGACATTTGATCAAGAGTCTCATGTGTGGAGACTCAAGTGAGCATTGTACGATCTCAAACAAGCACCTCATGCATGACACATTAATGTCGATAGTTATCTCATCGTTTGGGCTTCACCATAAGTGAAGTGGATATAAACCTCATCACATATAGATAGAAGGTAAATTGATTATTATTGTCTTATATGTTGATAATTTTATTTTAACTAGTGATGAGCAGTTGATCATAGCTTGTAATCAGGAACTTGCAAATGAATTTGAAATCAAGGACATGGGTCTCATGCACCCTGTTCATAAAATGACATTTGTTCTCAACGTATCAATTTATCAATTTAACTTTCATGACAAATAAGATAATTGATGGTCTTATTTGGCCTCTTCCCAAGGCAGATAAACCATATCATTGATATTATTCATACAATATTCTAACGCTGCTAGATTGAAGAACAGACCTTTGTAGAAACCCTTTTTACACAAGGAGCATGTCCCTCTTGTGGGGGCGCATATTCGTGAGTGTGGAAGTCTAGTGGAAATTTTTTTTAGTAACTCCATCCTTCCCTCATCATACACTATTAGTAGTGCATAGATCTGTTTTGATCTCAAATCTATTGCACATAAAGAAATAAAAAGGGAAACAGGTAAACATTTAAGTGCTTAAATGTTGCTTCAGTTTATTATTAACATCACACATCTCTTACACTCACCCTTGAAAGTGCAGCTCACCTCACTCTGTTCTTGATTCCACTGCATATCATTTGGCTTCTATCTTCAATTGATGAAATAGCTATGATGTGTATACATAAATTGAAACCCTAAAACAATTGGTCCCAATATGCCTATCCATCTACGATCCAGAAAGTGGCCCCAATATACATACTCTTGTTGTTTTTTTGCACAGTTATAATCCTACTCCTTGTCTTAAAATTTACCTTGATATTCAACTCATATTAACCATGGATTTTCTTCTTCGTGCTTCACATCATACTGTTGATTGCTATATCATGTACCTTATGGTTAGAATTTTGTGTATTATATTTTGAGGGACAAGCTACTTTTCCAATTTGCATACAAGGAATTAGCTTTTGTCAATTCTATTTCCAAATTTCCACTGGAGGATGGTTTATCTTTAGATGGTGACAAATGGCATTGGGTGGTTGGAAATATGGTTTGAGTTACTTTTGAAGCTGTTCCTCATAACGTATTGTCAAAGTTTTACTAATGAGATTGTGAAGGCATATGCTCAAGATCATTTCTTTGATGTGATCACCAACACAATTGGTCTAATTGTTTCTATTCTTGCAAGTACTTTGTACTGGTGGATAGATCCTACTGGAGAAATTGTGGTAAGAAATTCTTTCACATGATATTTTCCTTGTTAGATTTGGCATGCATGGTATTGCATGTGTTTCTTTTCTACCATGGCATGGGTTTGGCCAGGTGTGACAGTATTTTCATCCCATCCTTACCATTTCCTGATAACTTTGATGGGATGGGTTCTCTCATTTGGTTTTTGTGGGATGGTCAATTGGATTTGGATCTGAGTGGGGTGAATCTGTTAAATTAAAAACACATGGTGTAGTGCTCCCTAAAACAGGCTGAGGATGCATGAATCCACTGGCCTAGTAACCCCTGAACCAAACTATGGGTTGTGATAAAGCGAGATTATGTGCCTCGTTGTGCCTAGGAATCATTGCCGGTGAATGGCAGGATATACAATAAAGCTAGGAGGTGGATTTTCTCTATGTTGGACCTGGTTATTATGATATGGAATGCATGGTAAAGCCTAGAGAGTATGTCTCGGTGTAGGGCCTAGTGATCCCTGGATCAGATTGCGGATGCACGATAAAGCCTGAGAGACTAGGACGCACGAAAATTACTCATGGTGTAGGTGGAGAACTTAAGTGACATCCACATTGATTGGTGTTTTAGATGTGTTCTATGAGTCCCACATTCATGCTTGGATTGATATCCTTTGTTGGGGATTGATGACTTGTTCGATCAGTTGAAGGGAGCTTTAGGTCCATGGTTGCTTCAACAATTATGTAAATATACCTATATTGTATTCTATGTTCACATATTGGGATGATTAATCTCTGTACAAGTTCGTTGTGTATTTCTCTTCAGTGCATCTAATAAAAAGGATCCAGATCAAGAATTTTTTTAGTGACATTCTTTTTTCCTCTCTTATTCTACTATTTTATTGTACTTTCTCATGATGAAGGGTGATTATGATTGTGAATTTAACAACACTTCTTGCATGCCATTTGTTTTATTCCAATATGTTTATTCATTTTGGGATTTTTTAATCCCTACTATGGATTTGAATTTCACTCTTGAATCCATGAATGGTGAATGTGCTTTTGAATTTAATAGTAGAGAATCTAGATTGCATGGCAGTTGTGTTCCTCCAATATGTTTATAAATTTTTGGATTTTTAATCCTTAATATGGATTTAAATTTCACCTTTCAATCGTTGAAAGGTGAACGTTCTTGCAGATTTAACAACATTTATTTCATTCCATTAGTTTTCTTCCAAAATTTTCGGTTTTTGAATCCTTAAAAGAGATTTGAATTCCCTCACACGCGAGGCTTTCAAATTATGGAGCTTGTTTGATAAAAAATTATGGGCCAATTTTTTAAACAACTCATGTTCAATTTAAACCCCAAAAGACTGAATTGGAGTTTTAAAGACTGCACCTCTATATTTGTTGATTATTTTAAGATCTAATGCATTAATGCCTTTTTTAGTATCTCTTATTAAAATTTATATGTGGACCTCTCAAGCTATGGTGAGAATGTGAATGCCTAATAACCATGAGTTGTGTTTGAGCCTTGAGCTGAGTAAGCTCAAAATAAAAAATAAAATAAAATAAAGACTTTGTGAAGGAGTTACCGTTCCACTTAAGGGTTATGGATTCTGAAGTAGGAGATGGAACTAATCTAGCCTAAAGCCATCTAATCATGGATATGATATACAACTTTATGTTTCATACCAACGTTACAATATTTGATATATTGGTTATTTGTTTCTAAAGTATGGTGGATATGTTAGTGTGTTGTGATAGACTATATGTTATGTTGCTTAGATGTTGGATATAGTTGTGTTGAGCAAACATTGGTGGTTTTTGACTTGTGGAATCAATGATATGCCACTATCAATGCTTACAAATATGCATAACATGTACTGATTGAGGAATCACATGGAAAACTATATTAGGTAAGAGATTTAAATAAGGATTGGCGAATAAAAACAAATATCACCTAATATATGAAAGGAGGATTAAATAACGGAGGACGTCCATGGTTTTATATGGACTTAATTGTTATATATTATACCTATGTCTTGCCATGGATAGTTTTACATGTTATTACCATAGTGTGGTTAATTAGTCATTACGATAAACATGTGAAGAGGAACATGCTTAATATCCATGCATATTAATGAGTTTTATGAGTTTACCATGCAAGCACATATGTGTGAAATATTATAGACTTATAAGAATAAGGTATTTATGAAATGGTTAATGGTGGAATGGTTTCGATGTTATGCATCCATATAAGAAGGAGTCTTGAGTCTAAATCAAGCTATATATGCATATGATGTTATGTGCCAATAGGCAAGGTATGCATGACTATGTTAAAGGTCAGGTTGGACTATAAAAACAACTTATAAATGGTTATACATAATTTGTTATAAAAGTATTATACCAAAGTAAAGAATGGTGAGAGAATTTTCTAGTATAAAGACTATATAACTGTATAAATTGTGGTCAAATTAATCTTTTGATTAATGTATATTCTTACAACGTGATTTATTCTTCAGTTGGAAGAAAGTATGGTTAAGGGGAAATCTAAGTTAAACAGATTTCAAGGGCATATGCATCTTTTGAAGGATATGTATACTAGAACCTATAAGTATCCTTTAGTGCAAACCATAGTGATTCGTGAAGTAGCACAAATGGTATGGACCCCTAGGTCAATTAAGTGATATTTAACATTGTATTTAAAATAGAATTGATGTCATAATTTTACCAAGAAATTTTGAGAGGATCTCTTATGAGATTGCATTGATAAGGTGTCTAGACAACATAAGAAAATGTTGCATGATTCAAACAAGAATTCATAAATAGATAACTCAGCGTTGGTAAAGGGTGATTTAATGTTAAGAATGAGCTAACATGTAAATACCCCGTGATCATAAACACTTACAACTACAAGGAGTGTAGGACTGTAAGTAAAAAAAACTTTCATGTATAACTACATGGAATTATGCATGGTCAACATGTTGCTGAAGAATAAATATGGCAACAGTTAAAACATACAGGATGAATTAATGATCTCATGAATATTAAACTTCAACAACTATGAGTTAATAATTTGCTTTAGAACATTAAGGAGGAGGTGTGATTAAGAGGAAAATATGCATGAATCCAATAATATGTGATTGATATTGGAACCACTTGACATATGGAATTGATTTATACATGACATAAAATCATTCTTAATTACATAGATGAACCATGATAAATGAATGTTGGTATGATACTAACATAGTGAAAAAATATGGATATAGTTTATCTCATGCAGGTGATACCATGAGGATGGTATTATAGGTTGTAACACAATTGGACTACGTACAACAGTACATAAGGTACTGTATGACTACATATGCTACACGGTTGAAAAATGAAATTTGTATTGGGTGTATAACATACCTTGTTTGCAGGAATGCAGTAGTCATTAGATGGATGTATGTCCAGGTAAACAAACTTGGAGGTTACTTAGACGAAGGAAAGTAAGTTTGGTATAAGTAATTATCATTAATAAAATTTTGATTGTGATGAATATAGGTATATGAATATATATATATATATATATATATATATATATATATATATATATATATATATATATATATATTATATATATATATATATATATGTATATATATTGTGATGTGAAATAATATGTTATGACCTTACAGGCATATTAATGTGGAAAATATGCTAACTGATGCATTGTGTGCAGAGAGATTGCAAGAAGCGAGTGTTCGACAAGAAAAAAAAGGATTGAAAGAATGAAAGCAGAGAACATGAATTCTTCAAATAAAATAAATGATACGCAATAGCTTCTTTAATACAATTAAGTAAAAGATTGTGATATTTATCATAGTTAAACCTTGCATCGATAAATTCTCACAAATGGTTTGAAAAAAATGTGTGATAGGTAGCTATGGAAGGAGAGATGTTGGGTTCACTCCTTGTAAAATATGTACATCAGAAAGATTACATCAGATGGAAGAGCTATGAGAGTTGTTGATTAATAACTAGCTATCCGTGAATTAGGACAAGATGCACTGATACACCGAGGACGGTGTAGAATTTAAGAGGGGGAGTATGTAACACCCCTCCCTTGTGTATTAAATTATTGTAAACCTAACCTAAGTTAAAGCTATGTGTGATATCCTCCCTTGTGTGTTAAATGTTTGTAAACCTAAGCTAAGGAAAGGTAGGTTTGATACCCTCCTTTGTGGGTTAAGCTATTCTACACCTAAGGTGATGAAAGCTAGGTGATATGTAATATGAAAAACACATGTGTTATTAAATAAATCAATAAAAAAAATCACTTGGAGGTTGGAGCACCAAGAGAGAGGAGATGCCTGCCAAATCCCATGAGGAATGGGATAGAGATGAATCCTTCATGGTAAAGCTTCTAGATGTGATTCCCGATAAGCTTGGATGGATTGAATATACATCGAATGGATGGGAGATAAAGATCCATTGGACATAAAAGCTCCGTGGGAGATAAAGGCAAGCTTTTATCCGGAAAAGCATCGTGGGAGATAAAGACAAGATTTTTCGAATAAGACCTAGGCAAATGGAAAAAATCCATAAAGCGGGATGCCGCTAATGGTAACTAAATCATGAAAGAGGGTACTAAATACTCAGTGCATCGATCAATTGAGGACAGTTCATCCTTTGCAAGGTCTTTGACTCGGGGGGAATCAAAGGTGATTCATGGTTGGGTTCTCGCGCTCCTCCCCCCAAGTGAGGTTTAGTTGGTGTCAGATGTGTGGAATGTGTGTATGATGATTCTTACTCTCTCTCTCTATTATTTGTTCCAGTTTTTTATGAGAAGAGTTCTTAACTTTCTTCCTTATGAGAATGTTTGATGAATAATATATGGTGATGATGTTTCCCTCTAATCTGATGAGATTCACTTGCATGTGATGTGTTTCCTTACTTGTTGTGAGATTAAAATCATTTAGCAAAGATATAAGGACGATTAAATTTATCTCTGCTATGGAAAGGATGACATTCCTATGCATCTTGTATTCTAGTTTGAAGTTAACTATAGAAGCAGGTTTAGTGGATAACAGTTCTAGGACTCATCCCTAGTAGAATTCGCATATAAGAAATATTTATCACTGAATTACTGACGTTAATGTTTCTTATGTAATGACAGTGGCTATTATGGGCTTGAGGGCATGTCAGTAATCCTTTGGCCATACTTTAGTAATCGGAAAATGATAATTATAGGGTGTGATGCTAATAATTTCCGCAATGTATCCTTGAGGTTATTATTCTAAAATTGTCATAAAGAGTGTTAAGATAGCTGTTACATTTAACATCAAGTGGTGACTCTGGTGCATGTGGGACACTTAAGGTATTATGCTTCTAATTGCATAAGTAGAGGAATTGCTTCAGATAAGAATAGTTTAATTACTTAGTCATGCATGTTGGAGCAAGGGTTGGTCAGATTATCTTGATGATGCTTAATTATATTAGTGATGCATGGTCAATGTCGGGTAATACTCCATTAATACCAGTATGTATTAAACAAAATATTATATAGGTTTCATGCCATGCTTATTCCTTCATACTCAATGATGACTCTCTTATACATAAGCTGTTTATATGAATCTAAGAGTTCCCATTACGGATCTGATAAAGCATAAAAGAATGATGTCATATTATGAGATTGTTTAAACTCTTATGAAATGAGTACAATAACGGGAATAATACTTGTTCCTTCCGTCATAAATATGTTATGTAAGACTATAGTTAGATCTTAGGTGTAAAAACAAAGAAAATTTTATAGAATTGGGAACCTAATAAGCTCTTATTCCGAGATAGGACAAAGGGGTACATTACAATCTATACGTAAACATGAGAGATCCCCAACGTCCTATATGTAAGGTAATTTTTTTTAAAACAGAGATAGCTACTTTGTGGATTTGTGATATTTGTTGGCTACGATGGGCTTTAAACTATAATGTGTGGGTGGAGATGAGTGTTAGGCTCTAGGAAAAATTTTATTTTGATTTCTCAGAGTCCCATATAATTCGTATCAATCTATAGTTCCATGCACAATATTCTGCAAGTAAGTTATTTAGGGCTGTCAAAAAAAAAAAAAAAATTAGACATCGAACATTAGTTTCTAGTGGTGTGCGAGGAACCATTCCATGGATGGCTCGAGAACTGTTAGATGACAATATTAGTATGCTTTCTTAAAAGGTAAAATGACAAAATTCTTTTATCTTTGACTATATGAATGCTCAATTTTGAGTTTCTGAACTTGGGCCACAATTTATGAACTCTGACCACAGATTGTGTGGTGTGTTTTTTTCCCTTCTAGCATGATGTGTTTTCATTTGGCATTGTAATGTGGGAACTTCATACTAGAGAGGAGCCTTACACCAATATGGATTATGGGGCAATAATTGGTATTCCCTTGTCCCTTGTAATGATGACCATCATCGTTGTAGTGCCATATGCATGTATTTGTCGTAGCTAAAGATAGAGGTGCGATATGTGTAATTTAGGAATATCTGGAAAAGATTGTTGACCTCAAGTTTTATGGATATTTTGTAGGTGGCATAGTCAACAATACTTTGTGGCCACCTATCCCTAAGGGATGTGTCATTAATGTAGATTTTTTGGTCGAGAGACCCTTCTATGAGAACCACTTTCACAGATTACTCTTCGATTGCATGCAATAGTAGCAATGCTTCCACGTAAAGGGTAGGCTCTTCAAGCTCATGTTCAAACACTACTTGTGAAAAATACGAGTGAATTCGAATAAAGTGTGCTTTTGTTTGGCCATTTGCATTCTTTTAAATATTTAGAATATTTTCTTTCAATTTTTTATTGTATTTCATTGTCAATATATTTCACTTGTTTATTGCCTTCTACATTCACTGATCTCGTTTTATGTTCAAGACGACATTGACCTCATGATGACGTGGCACTTTCTTTACCACAACCCCTTACTTTTCACGTTTGATCTCATGACTTGTTCTCGTCTCCTTCACTAGCGCTTAATACCTAAATTGATAAAATAGTTAACCATATTAGCCATTTCTATATAAATTGTACATTTATATCTTGTAAATAAATAAATACATTAATTAATTTAACTTTGGAAATAGAAATTAATTTGATTATTTAATTAATTATAAATGTTATAATAATTGTAAATATTAATAATATTAGATTAATAAATACACTTTACCTAACAAAACACTTTAATATATGGTTATGTAAAGTGTATTTAAACTAATCTATTATTATTAATTATTTACAATTATTATAACATTTATAATTAATTAAAATAATTAAAATAATTTGTATTTTTATAGTTAAATTAATTAATGTGTTTATTTATTTAGAAATAGATAAAGTATAATTTATATAGAAATGGATAATATGGTTAACTATTTATCAATAGAGGTATTAAATGCCAGTGAAGGAGACGAACAATTAATACATCAAACCTGAAAAGTAAGGGTGTATTTAAGTTATACCTTTTGTTTAATAGAGATAAAGTGTATTAAGGCTTAATGGATGTAATTAAAAAATAATATAATTGTATTTAAGTTATATATTTTTGAAAGATGTAATAAAAATAGGAAATGCATTTAAATTATAGGTTTTTTAATAAATATAATTAAAAGATAATATAAATTTGTATTTTTTATAGTTAAATTAATTAATGTGCTTATTTATTTAGAAATAGAATAAAAGTATAATTATATAGAAATGGATAATATGGTTAACTATTTATCAATAGAGGTAATAAATGCGAGTGAAGGAGACGAACAATTAATACATCAAACCTGAAAAGTAAGGGTGTATTTAAGTTTATACCTTTTGTTTAATAGAGATAAAGTGTATTTAAGCTTAATGGATGTAATTAAAAAATAATATAAATTGTATTTAAGTTATATATTTTTGAAAGATGTAATAAAAAATAAGAAATGCATTTAAATTATAGGTTTTTTTAATAAATATAATTAAAAAGATAATATAAATTAGTCTCGTTAGTTTACTTACCTTACCTATGAATCGATTCCAAACTATCGTAAGAAGTTACCTACATAGGAGTTATTTATTTATTTAATGATCTACGGGTTGGATAACTGTCTGTCCTTGGCATTCAGTATTCATTATTAATACAAAATATATTTAAATCTTTGACACGGTACAGTTTATACTTTTTGTTATTAATCTCTGAGATATTTATATTTTATATGATACGATGAGATATTTATATTTTATATGATACGATTAACTGGGTCTCCTGGGGCATTAACCCTCTAATAGAGGTTACCCTGTAGCCAGCCTTGACAGAACTTTTGCGAAACAAGTTTTCCACCCACCAGGTGTCGGTTGCATGGCTGCAGGTGTAGCAACATCGATGGATTACCAAATTCTGGATCTCAGTCTCGAGTTGTCGATAAGCCGTCACGGTAATGAAAACCTGCTCCTCCACCTCCTGGACAACTCATTTGTGCCTAGACTCCGTGGTGTCGAGCTTTGCAAGTTTCACCAACTCTTCACTTGCTGCCAGCCTCCACCATAACTATCTCCTTGCTATAGACACCCCATGCCACTGGTACTGCTTGCTGCAGCCATTACACAGATTTTAATCTTTAATTACATTGTTTTTTTTTCCCCTAGTGCTGGAGAACTTTCGTGCGACGCTGCTCAATACCTTTCACAGATGGTGTCTATGTCTTCGCTAGGCTTCCAAGCCCTTCCTTCTCAATCGACAGGGCCAAGAGCCCCCATTTCCTGCAACTACCCAACTGGTATCGCCAAGTTTATGCCTGAAACTTTTATGTTATTTTCATTATTTATTTGAGCTCATTCTCCCATTTCTGTTTGAACTAAATGACTGTAATTATGCAAGGTTTCTTCCATGCAGTTGCTGGCCATTTCTGTGTTGAATTTGAAGATCCTTTTATAGAGGTTTTTGGACGATTGCAGAACATAAACCCTGTTAAGTGATAATCAAAGGTTTCAATTTATTTTTCTTTCTTCCAGTTGTTTTTTTATATACCTCTTTAACTGGTGTTCTGGGTGGTTTGGCAGGGTATTGAGGCATTTATCACAAGAGCTTCTTTTCACCTCAGGAACCACGCTGCACGAGGTCTTATATATCCTACACCAATTCAGATATTGGAAATCATTTTGTTCCTTAGTTTATATAGTGACTTTCTATAAGGTTTTAGCATGATACTGGTTGGGCTTTGAACCAAGTCATAGCAATGTGTTACCGATATGGATTGTGCCCTCTTTAAATTATTTCTTCACTAAGTTTTCTGGTGGGACAGAAAATAAATGACTTCTATGCTTCAGGCTTATTTATCTTTGGATGTATGTGTATATGCTACTCTTGATATTATAGGGGTTTCGATCGTTACTTAATTTCCCCTTATAGAACACTGTATGGTGGGTAAATGAAATTGCTCAGAGGGAACACTGTATGGTGGGTAAATGAAATTGCTCAGAGGGATTTCTGAGTTGTGCTGGAACATGTATTTATTAAAATATAATTATAGGAACTTCAATCTATACTGTAGCATTCACTCTTTCGAAATTTGTTCACAGAACGTCTGTATGGTTTTATAAATTACTATCTCGAGGGCCGTCACTGATAATTCCTTAATGTTCACTAAAAAATCTTTTACTGCAGTCACGATTTCTTAATTTAAATTATAGTTCTCGAACAGTTTACCCAAGTAACTCGTTAATTTATTTCTGTTGTATTCTGTTAACAATATTGCTCTACATTAATTTTTATTTTGTCGGGAATGGGGAGACCGAGCTGGTTGCTGGTAATGGGTGACCTGGCTTAAACTCAGTCAACTTTGTTGCAATAGATACTGTTAATAAGGGCCATTCATTTGTTAATTATTATATGCATAATTAGACTTACTTTGCCATACCTATAGTTTTCAAAACTCATTCCTCACGGGGCAGGCCCTCAAAAAAGTGTAGGTGAAAATGCAGGTGAGGTGACGTGGGTAAAATTTATAGGGTATCCACCTAAAAGGGTCATTACTTAATTTTCGCATGGCATCTTCATGTTGATCTGCAACCCTGTTCCGGTTTTTGCTTTGTTCTTGCCTCTGCTACCCCATAAGGTAATAGGCTCTGCAATAACCCCCTATGCTGCTGCATTTGCCTCTGCCCAGTGCTGCTTATGGTTTTTCCGGAGGGACAATTCCCTTGCTTTCTCCGCGGCAATAGGTCTTGTGATTTGTGCGATTGAGTAGTTTATGGTATGCACAATTATTTTTTCAACGTTGGAGTGATTTACTGCCTCCTTGTCTGAAATCAATCCCATAGAAATGGTGTCATGCAGGTTTCCCCTTCTTTAGTCTCCCTTTATCAATCTACTATGAACATTTTTGTGGCTTTAGCCCATATAAGTGTGTTTTCTATTTCTGAACATTTTCGTTGCTCTAGCCCATATAAATATAAATGTGTTTTCTATTTCATCTTGAGAGATTACAACCCAACTAATCAAATTGAAATGGCAATGACAACTAAGGATGGATGCCCATGTCAGATGAATTGAATTGAGATCATAACAAACATTAACAGCATTCTCTAATACCCAAAATGCTTTGGAAAGGTAAGAGAGTAGATGTTAATTGCAAAACATGTGCCAACAAATATTTTTGCTATGTTCTGACTTTGAAGTATGAGATGTCTATCTTTCCCAGAAAAGAGGCCCCTATTACTAGCTAGCTTTCCTTTAGGTTGCTGATATTGCTAGAAAAGAGAAAATACTTAGTTGTTTAAGATTTTCTATTAGCTTGCTTTTACTTTCACTGCTCTAGATAATCTCATGTATACCTTTATATATATATATATATATTATTACAATTTATAACTTTTGATTTCATGTGAAATGATTGGAGAAATTTATTAAGGGCAAATTTCTATTGAGTATCACATTTATTTATTTTGAACTGGACTTGAAAGAATATCTAATTAATTATATTCTGTATTTTAGTGCTCATCACCTCCACGCCTGATAACAAGGCATAGAAAGACGCAGAAATAAATCTCTCATTACCTGCAGATGGCTTCGATGCCATTGCTCGAGAAAAGGTTGCCATTGAAGCCAAATTTCCAGGCATTGTTTCCTGCACTGATATACTATCCATGACAACTAGAGATCTTATACCACTTGTATAGTAATGCAAATTGTACAAGCTTTCTGTAATTTTTCAACTTTATTTTGATGATGGGATAATCGAATCAATCTTTGAGGAAAAGTTGTCTTGAATCAGTTATATGGTGAATTCAAATGCTTCTATTTTGACAATTTATTATCAGATAAAATAATTCATTTGAATGGACTTGCAGATAGGCGGGCCCACTATCCCGTTAAGAAGGGGCAGAAAGATGGGCGGATCTCCAAGGCATGGAGAGTAGTAGGTAACCTGCCATTGCCCTCCATGAATGTGGATAGTCTCACATCTCTCTTTGGCTCTAAAGGCCTAACTCATGTAGAAATTATCACTTTCTCTGGTATGGTCACTTATTTTAACACCTGTTGAGGGAGATTGTTTGTTTTTGTTTAAATTCTATAGATATATTTTGGAGTTGTGTGGAATTTTTGTTGGAATCTATTTGTAATCAGAATTTTCAAAATTTTCTGTTAGATTTTTCCAAAACTTTAGAGGAATTTCCATTGTTTTCTGGACTAAATTGTTGTCTGGTTAGAATACAATTATATTTTGTTTTATTCAATTTTTTGTTCTCTTAAATTTTCACAAGAAACATATTGACTTGTAATATTATAATCACAAGATATTAGTATATCTGACTTGCCAAAATTGTTAGATATATTTCTTAAGTTACGGTTGCGGCCTAACCTACATCACACTGTATTGGTATTTTTATTCTTATTGATATATCTAATTTACTAGATAAAGATTAGAAGATATAAGTATTCTTATATTTAACTTACCAACCATCTAGATTATGAAGTATTGGATAGTGCTGAATTTTGTGATTTATATTTTAACTATTAGAAAATTTTAGGTAAACATCACATTATATTTATTGAGTCTAAGAGTTTAGATAACATTCTAGGGTAACAGGTTTGGGTGATTGGGTGGATTGTTTGTTTTTGTTTAATTTTTATAGATATATTTTGGAGTTGTGCGGAAATTCTTTCTAGAATCTAGTTGTAATAGGAATTTTCAAAATATTCTGCTAGATTTTCCCAAAACTTTATGGGAATTTCCATTGTTTTCTGGACTAAATCGTTGTCTAGTTAGACTACAGTTATATTTTGTTTTATTCAATTTTTTGTTTTGTTCAATTTTCACTAGTAACATATTGACTTGTGATATTATAGTCACAAGATATTAGCATAGCTGACTTGCAAAAATTGTTAGATATATTTCTTAAGTTTCAGTTGCAGCCTAAACTACATTACAGCCTAAACTACATTACACTGTATTGGTACTTTTATGCTTATTGATATATCTAATTTACTAGTTCAAGATTAGAA
The DNA here is from genome assembly GCA_000404065.3 of Pinus taeda. Lineage (NCBI taxonomy): Eukaryota > Viridiplantae > Streptophyta > Pinopsida > Pinales > Pinaceae > Pinus > Pinus taeda. The sequence goes on from APFE031743565.1 coordinate 244,778, forward strand.
GATATGGGTATTCTCATATATAACTTACCAACCATCTAGATTATGAAGTATTTGATAGCGCTGAATTCAGGCTTTTGTGATTTATATTTTAAATATTAGAAAATTTTAGGTAAACATCACATCATATTTATTGAGTCTAAGAGTATAGATAATATTCTAGGGTAACAGCTTTGGGCTATTGGGAGGATTACTGGTTTTTGTTTAATTTCTATAGATATATTTTGGAGTTGTGTGAAGAATCTAGTTGTAATCAGAATTGTCAAAAAAAATTGCTAGATTTTGTAATCAGAATCTTCTGCTAGATTTTTCCAAAACTTTATGGGAACTCCCATTGTTTTTTGGACTAAATTGTTGTCTGGTTAGACTATAGTTATATTTTTTTTATTCAATTTTTTGTTTTTCTCAGTTTTCACAAGTAACATATTGACTTCTAATATTATAATCACAAGATATTAGTATATCCGACTTGCAAAAATTGTTAGACATATTTCTTAAGTTACAGTTGCAGCCTAACCTACATCACATTGTATTAGTAGTTTTATGTTTATTGATATATCTAATTTAATAGATAACGATTAGGAGATATGGGTATTTTTATATTTAACTTACTAACCATCTAGTAGATAGTCCCTAGGCAGACCACCCAAATTGTACGCTGAGTTGTAACGATTAGGAGATATGGGTATTCTTATATTTAACTTACTAACCATCTAGTAGATAGTCCCTAGGCTGACCACCCAAATTGTAGGCTGAGTTGCAAGCACTGATTCACTTTTATAGACAACGGCCAAATACATTCTTCTTGCCTGTCATTCTCCCTTAATTGAATGACATGGCACATTAAAGTGAAAGTAGGTGTTTCTCCTACAAATGTTGTCCAATTCATTACTCTACAATTGCTATTTCAGGGAGCCCTTTCTTGTGTATAGTTAGAAACAATGTCACTGGAGCCATGTTTGACTTTACTTCTTCTATAACTTCTGCCCTTGGAATTTCCACTAGACAAGTAAGCTTTCCTCAAAGTTCCTACAATTATCCTTGTATATTTCCATGTTTGACTTTACTTCTTCTATAACTTCTGCCCTTGGAATTTCCACTAGACAAGTAAGCTTTCCTCAAAGTTCCTACAATTATCCTTGTATATTGCTCCTGCTAGGATGTGTTGGAACTTCTCCAACTGCCAAAAGCCTTATTCCATTAGCTATGTGATGATGTTCTCAATGCAACATTGTCATTTAGCATATCAACATGGATAATCTTGGGGGGATTTTCAAGAGCTTTCAAGACATGGCGCACGGCCTCTTGGATGTTCTAGGATTGAGACAAACTTTGGCTATTAGTTCAGGGAATATTGTCCTTGTCATAAATGTGGATCAGTGGCAAGGCATGGTCTAGCCACAAAGAGTCACCAGCTTAGATGTCATTCCATTCAATGTTGGAGTCACCAGCTTAGATGTCATTGTATTCAATGTTGGTAATGTTCCCTCAGTAGGACTTTTCCAAAATAGTAAACATCATGTGCACATGTAGTGGGTGGTGAACCTAAGTCTCCTTGGTCCGATGAACTGCATTTATGCACCTCAAAAACGTTATAAAATTATTAAAACCCCAATTCCTATATGTGCAACACAATGAAATTTGTGTATTCTATGATTACAAACGCATATTATGGAAATAATAGAGTTTATATAACTTGAATTATGTTAGGTCCATATAATACTAGTGATTACCCCATTACTATTGTAGTTGTATCCCTTATTAATATTGTTATGCCCCTATTGTCCCCATATTGTCATTATTGTGCCCTATAGAATCCCTCTATTGTTATTTTTGTGGCTTTATATTATTATTGTTAGGTCGCCTCGGTTATATTGTGACTCCTTAGACTCTTATATATAGAAATGAGGTTTTGTCATTTGAATCATCCAAGAATTGTTCATTTGTGTAATGTAAAGGAGGTTGCCCCCCTGAAGAGGCTGAATTCTAAGGCATTCAACTATCTTTTCTTTCTTTTTGTGAGATGGTTTCCTAACATTTGGTACGAGAGCTTTGGATTTTAGGGTTTCGCTCCTCCAAATAGGTCATCGTGGCATTTTCACTATAATTTTTTTTTCTGCGACATTTCAGAAGTTGAAAAAAACCCATTTGAGACGAAATCGCACCGAACCTCGGGTCCAAATTTCAGAGCTTTTGGCACTATATTTGCGGAGATATGATGTGAGGAAGTTGGCCTTTTTGCAGACTCTTGAATTACATTCCAAACAAGTGACCTGGGAAAAATCGTCATAACTTTCTCTCTGAGCATCGGATTGAAATTTCGTAAGAAGGTACAGAAAGAGGACAGACTGCAGTTTCTTGTATATATTTTTCAGAGTCAAAGGTCGAAACAATGACTCGTGGCACGTCGTACAAGTTCGCTCTACTGAACTAGTATGTAATGAGGTCACTCTGAGAAATTCGGCATAACTCTTCCCTGGAGAATCCAATTTGGATCAGACTGGTGGCATTGGAAAGAGGACACGGAGGGATACCACAGGTCTCAATTTTAGAATTGGATGATTCAAAATTACAAAGATACATCAGATTCAATAACAAGCTCCTACGAAGTGAAAAAATGTGTGTAATTTTTTTCAAATTTTTTAATAAGCTTGGTTTGAAGGATTAGTTTGAAGGAATTCAAAGGGCATAGTAAAGCATTATTATCTGTAATTGATGTCCCAAGGAAAGAAATGCAAAACACCTATTAAGCAACCTGAAAGTGCTAGCATGACTCATGAAGAAGAGGAAGAAATGCAACATGATATATCAAAATTACGAGACCAAGTGCAACAAGTGTCACTTGCACAAAAAGCAACAGAATCTAAGATGGATGGTTTAAAGAAAGATGTAGAAGCTAAGATGGATTGTATAAAGAAAAGTCAAAAGAAGAGGATATACTCTAGGAACAAAGCCTAGATAAAGAAGAAATGAATATGACCATATCTTGTAATGCATTGGTTGGAATTACCACTCCTTAAACCGTCAAGATAGAAGGGCAAATCAAGAAGAAAAAGGTAATAGTGTTGATTGATTCAAGAAGTAACCACAATTTTAATCATTGTAAGATAGCAAAAGAATTTAATTGCTTCCTATATCCAGCACGAGAGTGTCAAGTGATAGTTGCAAATGGAGGAATGAAAAATTGCTCTAGAAAGTGCCATAATATCAAGCTATCCATGGGAGAATATGTATTGAATAGCCCAATGCTTTCCATTCCAATGGGAGGTGCTGATGTTGTACTAGGAGTCCAATGGCTACAATCCTTGGGTACAATAGCTTTTAATTGTCAAGAACTTTTCATCAAATTTTCTATGGAAGGAAAGGAAGTTGAATTAAGGGGTATTGCAAGGAAACCAAGAAAGATAATCAGCTCTAATGGTATGACAAAGCTTCTATAAAAGGAACAAAGAGGTGTAATTGCACAATTATGTTCGCTAGATGTTTCCACATCGGAATCATCTATTTCTCCAGATCTCCAAAAAGTCCCATATAATCATTCCAAGGTATTTGAGACTCCTAAAGGTCTCCCACCTATTCGTGATCATGATCATGCTATTCATTTGATTCCAGGAAGTGTTCCTCCAAACATTAGGCCGTACAGATATCCCTATGCCCAAAGGAGTGAAATTGAACATATGGTTGTAGAAATGCTAGAGGCTGATATAATTCAACCTAGTCAAAGATCTTTCTCTACTCCAGTAGTATTGGTGCACAAGAAGGATGGATCATGGCGCATGTGTCTGAATTATAGAGAGCTCAACAAGATCACTATTAAAGATAAGTTTCCCATTCTTGGCATTGATGAATTAATGGATGAATTGCATGGATCAATTTACTTCACCAAGTTGGATATTCATTCAAGATATCATCAAATTAGAATGAAGATTGAAGACATTCCGAAAACAACATTTAGAACTCATGAGGGT